>JAODAL010013884.1:0-89491 GCA_025379985.1 Phyllomedusa bahiana
CCTTACCTGCTGGCAGAGGTGCCGCTCTAGGCGATTGCCCACCTCTGCCTACCCATCGTACTGGCCCCGCCTGAAGATATGTTCATAGGGCATTGAAACAGGTTGCAATGTTAATTCCCCTTGAGTAGGGTAAGTGTGTGGAAGAGAGGTTCCAGACAGGGGCGACCATTTTGGGGCGACTATCCTGGGCTAGGCATTAGAGTGAAGCAGGCCAAGTAGGGTATGTTTAGGTTATCCCTGATTGTTCCCCCCAGTTTGTCTTGATTGGTCTTTGTGGATCTTGACCCCATTAGGTTATATTTTTTGATTTGTGACCTTTTGGTCCCCTATTGGGCCTACTGTGGATACTATTGTTGTTCTCTTTTAAAAGCACTATATTAAAAGTGATGTTTTAAATATTAAAATATATTTCTATATTGGGGCATATCGTGTATATTCTGGTATATTGGCATTAATTCATAGAATCCCATTCAAATCTGTGTTTTGAGTTTTATAAGGGTTTAATGCCTGACAGAAGTGCAGATTAGGCCCCCACATGGATTTGTCCTGAACAGGCCTGAACTGGCCCACATGGGAATAGGGGAAATCCCTGAAGGGTAGACCTGGGGCTGCTTTTCAGGGAGAAAGGAAGAGAAAGAGAAAGAGAGGAAGAAAGCAAGAGGCAAAGTGCAAAAGTCATGTGCATTCACATCCAGTAGCTGTAGGGTAGGCCTTAAGATTTAACCCCAGTGGTGGATTGGCGCCCAGGTGTTGATTTTTGGAATCCACCAGTGGAGTTGATTCTTAGGGGTTAATCAGGGATGTTGATTCTTGGGGCCACCAGTGGAGTTGATTTTTGGAGCCCACCTGTGGGATTGATTCTCGAGGCGCATCAATGTAATTGATTCTTGGCGCCCCTCAGTACAATCAATTCTTGGAGCCCACCAATGGAGTTGATTCTTGTGGTCACCAGTGGAGTTGATTCTCGGGGCCCTCCGGTGCAGTTGATTCTTGACCCCATCAGTTCAGTTGATTCTTGGGGTCCACCAGTGGAGTTGATTCTCGGGGCCCTCCGGTGCAGTTGATTCTTGACCCCATCAGTTCAGTTGATTCTTGGGGTCTACCAGTGGAGTTGATTCTTGGGGTCCACCCCACAGTTTCTGTACATGACTGCACATGCCTCTTACTTTCTGCCTCACTTTCTCTGCCATCCTTCCTAAAAAGAAAGACCAGGCCTGCCATGCCCAAGGGCCAACAATGCGTAGGGGCCAACCTGTGGTTTACTCTGCTCTCCAGTGTGTCAACAATGTAACTTTTGATTCTTCTGGTAGTAATCTGTGTGTAGATGTTATTTTTCAAGCTTGTGTTTATGCACATGTACTTGCTGCATACTGTATATTCTTCGTAATAAATCTTAGCTATCTATGAAAGACTTGGATACTACTCTTTCCTTCTAGCTTGCCAATGGCAAAATGCCACATTCATAAACCTATTGACATGCTGGCACTTCCTTATCACTATGTACAACCTTCGAGCTATTAGAATATGCAAGAGAATGTGCACATTCTGACAGCGACAATATAATAACAGGCTGGCTTACACAGATACGGTCATTAAAGATTCTTATGTAAGACATACTGCCTCTGCTACATAGCTCAAAGCACTGAAAAGCATTAGGCACTAATGGATTGCTATTTAAATGCCAAAGAAACAATGATGGCAAATAAAATAGGTATCTCTGAAGTTCCAAAAAAAGTAAAATGTCACGAACCAACGTAATTTATACTCTTATAAAATATGCAATCAGTGAAGCATACTTAATGAGGTTAAAGCATGGCAATAGGCTCGTTCATGTAAATTAACAAGGAAACAAGAAACAACAGAACCACATTGTAATGGGGAAGAAGCGTAATTAAGAAGATGGACAGTTGTCAATACAAAAAACATGAAACAATAGATGAGATGATAATTAAAAACATTATTTCCTTTTGTGAAATATATATAATATGAAACAAAATGGTAAGCTGTCATCACCCCTGTTATAAGGGGGTATAATTTACCAACCATTAGTTCTTTTCAGATGACTTGTCTCCTAAACATGGTGCCACCTGTGAAGAAAAGATAATTAGCTAGAGCCAGTATTGTCTCTCAGGGAGTATTCAGATCACTTTTTCTGTTTCCTTTGATGTACACGATGGAAAAAAATGATGTATAAGAGGAGGTTGTAATAAATATTGCTTCATAGTATCCATTACATTTACTATGACAAAATAAGCCTTTAAAACTATTGCTGACCTCCCACTGATTGTAGACACCTGGGTGGTGGCAGTTTATCTCTGCACGGATGTTCTGGAATTTCCATGCAGAGATCAGAGCTCTACTCTCATTGTACAGCTGCATTAGGCTATGTCTTCACTGCACAGGATTATGATCATATCTTCGGCGCTTTTAGTTTGGTGCGGCCCCATAGATGGCAATAGAAAAGAAGAGCTGTAGTCTCCACAGCTCATCTTTTCTCTGCTCATCTTCTGGGGCTAGCATATTATACAACATGTTGTATAAAACATGTTTTTTTGTTCAATGCAGTGTAGACATAGCCTTAGTGGAGAGCTGGTTAACAGTGATACCTAGGTCTCCACTGAGAAGACAGGGTTGGTTTCTTACTGTCCCTGCCTTCAGGATTACTATGTATACAGACTAGCCTCCCAGCTTCCTGGCACCGGCAGTCATGTAACCACTAAGGTTCGGTAGCTACAGATGCTGCTGGGTCTTAACCATTCCCGATCAGCTCTATAGCAAGTACAGGCGGTTGTTTTCCCCAGTATTTCCCCTGTCACTGAATATATAACATATTATACATAAATAAATAAATAATAGATGTAAAAATGCCCCCCAGAGGATTTTTTTTCTGATCTTATAAGGGGCCTTATTTGTTAAGTAAAGCAATTATAAAAGCACACACAATAAAATATTATTAAAAAGAACAAAAATAGCCCAAATAGCAACTTTTAGCCCCATCCCGATGACCCTAAAACTTTATCAATGTCCGTAACATTTTGTTACCGTCCCTGCCTTCCTGATCGCTATGTATACAGACTAGCCTCCCGGCTTCCTGCTTCCTGGCATCAGTTGTAACGGGACCACCAGGGTTTGGTAGTTTCAGATGCTACTGGGTCTTAACAGTCCTAGATTAGCTCTACAGTAAGTACAGGGGTTGATTTCCCCTATATTTCCCCTGTCACTGGAGATTATATACCATATCATAAATACATAAATAAGTAAGATATAAAAATGCCGGCTCAGAGGTTTTTATTGACCTTATAGGAGACCTTATTTCTTAAACAAAGTAATTATAAAAACACCAAAAATATTATTAAAAAAGAACAATAACAGTTCAAATAGCAACTTTTAGCCCCACCCCGATGACCCTAAGACTTTATGTATCAATGTCCATGACATTTCGTTACAGTTCCTGCCTTCCTGATAGCTATGTATACACACTAGCCTCCTGTATTCCTGCTTCTTGGCATCAGGGGTAACGGGACCACCAGGGTTTGGTAGTTATAGATGCTGCTTGCTCTTAACAGTCCTAGATCAGCTCTTTAGTAAGTACAGGGGGTTGTTTTCCCCTGTATTTCCCCTGTCACTGCGGCTTATCATAAATAAATTAATCATATTAGAAATAAATAAATAAGAAAGGCATGTATAGATGCCTCCCCCCCAGAGGTTTTCTTCTGACCTTATAGGGGACACAATTTGTTAAATAAAGTAATAGTAAAAATGCACAATAGAATATTGAAAAAGAACATTAACAGCCCAAACAGCAACTTTTAGCCCCACGCAATGACCCTATGGCATGGTTCACACGGCGGATTTCGCCGTGGGTTTGGACGCGGGTTCGGCGCGGGTGCCACGGCCATAGCCTCGTCCAAACCTCACTTTAAACTTGCATCTCCCGATGCGGGTTTTGCGGTGCGATCGCGGCAAGGTTTTCCCCCATACATATTCATGGGCAGGGCAAAAACCGTGCCGATAATCGCGGCCGAAACACGCACCACCCACAGCCAAACCCGCGGCCAAACCAGCGGCGACACCGGGCGGCCGCCGCGCTGAAGACTCGCTATCAGAATTAACAGGAGACTTCTCACACATGCGCGGCAAGTAACGCGGTTTCCCATAGGAATCCATGTAATGAACTGGGGGCGTTTGGGACGCGGTTTTGGCCGCGCAAACCGCGCCAAAACTCACGGCCAAACCCACGGCCAAATCCGCCATGTGAACATGCCCTAAAACTTTCTGTCACCTACTGTATGTATAAATGTCCACGACAGAAAAGTAACACAATTACAAAACTTTCAATTAGAAATTAATTTAGCAATATAAAAATGTAAAACTTTTTTCTTTACTATTTTCCCTCTTATTGAAAAAAAATCTAATGTAAAATTATATAAAAACAAAGTGTAAAATATCCCAGAAAAAAAGGGAAAAACATTAGTAGCAAAACCAATTACAAAAAAGCGTTTGAACCTGCATGTACTAAGAAAAAGAAAAATGTGTCAGGTCGGGGAAAGAAATAAATGGCCCAGACAGGAACTGGTTAGTATCCTTCCATAATGTATTTAAGCAGATGAGATTGTAGCCTATGGGTGGCATCAGATGGCATCCATCATTCATATACAAATATGAAATCTGTTTGACAGATACATTGAGAGAAGTGTCCTAACATATCTGTTACACAGATACCATGATAGCCTATGGATGGCTGAAGCCAACTGCAAAGTATTCCTCTAACTGATCCATCATCCATAGTCTACGTCATCCATTTAATGACTGCTGTATATCCCAAAAACTATTGAAAACATTATTATGCATCCATTAAATGGATGACTGTAATGGAAGTCGTGAAGTGCCATCTGTCACCCATAGACTAATGTGGTATCTGCTTAAAAGATATATTTTTCAAAGATCCTGTTAGCTGGAATAACTTAGTCTATCATGTTATCCCATACTTTATTTTTTGCAGTATACTGATATTTAATAGCCATATGGAGACCAGGAATATACTAATGGAGCTTTGATGATAAACAAAATAGAAAAAATTAGTTATCGCTCACCAGTAGTTCTGCTCTGCTTGTTAACCGCACAACATCCTTCCACACACAGTGCTCACAGGAGGTGGATATCCGGCTGAAGATATTCCATAGATCAATACTAGAGAAGTTGAAAAGACTCCGGCACTCGTGCTCAGGATACAAAAATACTTATAAAAGATGCACTTTTATTGGAGAAAAGTTTAAAAGCAAAACATAAGAACACGTTAACGCTGTTGGTTTACGCGTTTCAGGCCAGTTAGAATGGCCCTTAATCGTAACAACATTGCAGCTACCAGACCTCACAATAAATACACTTTCTGAAATCAATTAGGCAGAACACCTGAAAGTTAACCCTGGCGTATCCAAAAGCAGGTGTGTGCCTGTGAAAAGACATATGTTAGCAATAAACATGTGAAAAACACCATGAAACATAAAAAATATATACGGGGCTCAATACAGGTACATAAGATCAGACCTATAATTGAGTCCCTGGGGAAAACGTTTGTCTAACACAAGGATCCAAAATGCTTCCCTATTTGTTAAAGCTTTCTTTCAGTCACCCCCACGTAATGGTTTAGGGACTCTCTCTATAGCTGTCACTTTAAAATGACCGATGTTGCCTGAATGTGACTCCTTGAAATGTCTGGAAGCCCCAGATAAACTTCTGGAGCTTTGATGTGTAATGTCATAGATATGTTCTCTGATATGTGTCTGAAGATTTCTCATGGTACAGCCAACGTATTGCAGGTTACATTCCTCACACCAAATTAGGTAAACAACGTGGTCGCTATGGCAGTTCAAGAAAGAAGAAATGGAGTAAGTTTTACCTGTGACAATTGAATTAAAATTGTTACCTTTGACCATAAATTTGCAGAGATTGCATCTGCTTGTACCACATTTAAAAGAACCAAGGAGATCTAACCATCTAGTGTTACGTATAGGTTCTTTGATAAACAAACGAGGTGCAACAATGTTGCCTATAGTACGTGGTCTAGTGGGTACAAACTTGCATCCTTTTTGTAGAATTTTACTCAATGTTGTGTCTAACCTAAGTATATTGAGATATTTACTGATGATATTAGTGACTTGTTTAAACTGGAAACTGTATTGTGTAGTGAAACAGATATTAAACGTATCCTTATTTTTGTAACGTTTGGTATTTTGTAGTAATTCTGTCCTATCTCTTTTGTCAGCTTGTGCCCTGGCTTTGTAAATAACATTAGGTTTATAATCTCTTTGGAGTAATCGGTTGTGAATGGTATTACTTTCCCTCTCTTAACTGTATGACGTGTTGCAGTTACGTTTGGCACGGATAAATTCTCCCAAGGGTAAATTACGCATAACATGCTTGGGATGACAGCTCGAAGCACACAATAGGCCGTTACCAGAAATGGGTTTCCTGTAAGTTTTAGTTAAAAATTTTCCCTTACTTGGGTCTCCCAATAGGTCCAAATCCAGGAATGTAATATGAGTATCATGTGTTTCATGTGTAAATTTGAGATTTTCCTGATTTTTATTTAGATATTCAACTTTAAATTCTTTTTTTCCCATCACTCGATGAACCCTGCCAAATAAGCAGGGTATCATCTATATAGCTGTTATACAGGAAAATATCTTGAGAAAATGGATTACTGGAGGAATATATATATTTTTCCTCCCACCATGCCACCAAGCTTTGATGATGTACATGTTTAACGAATGGAAAAAACATGATGCAAACACCCCTTTAGTGGCATCTGCTACATATAATTTTATAAACCTAAACCAGTAAACTTAATAATTTATTTTATATCTCTTAAACATGTAGTCAAAAGTAAAAGACTATTACCAAATACATTGTTGTTCTGATTTTGTGTCCTTTCATAACTAGAGCACTTCTTATCTCATGCTTGGAAGTACACAAGCTTCCCTAGGTTATCCAGCACCTCTCTCTGCTCTAGCAGTAGTGGCTTGGGTGGTAACAATGGTGAGGTCACTCCGTGCTGGCTCTTTTAACCCCTTAAGCCCCAGGCCTGAAAAGTAGTTAATGACCATAAAATTTTATTATTTTTTGCCTCCTCGCGTTTCAACAGTTGTAATTTTTATTTTTTCAATGACGCAGTTGTATGAGACCTAGTTTTATTCGAGACAAGTTGTACTTTATGGGGGAATAGTTTAAGTTCACTTATAATTAATTTCAGATTTTTTTTTATTTTTAAAAAATGTTTTTCTTTTTTACATTTTTTTGCCCACCATTCACATTTCACACTTAATAACTTGTTAGATTAATTCTACAGGTAATTGCGGTCATGTGGATACCTAATATGTGTAGGTTTTTTTTGTGTGTGTAACATATGCACAATTATTTTTTATTCAATATTTCTTTTTATTTTATTCATTTTTGTCTTTAAACTTTTAATGTTTTTTTTTTACTTTTTTTTTAATCCCATGAAGGGAGAACTGTGTTACATTTTTTTTTCTAGCACTTAGTAATGTACTAGCATGTTCATATATGCTAATACATTATAATATGTGTCAGTGTGACACAGGCAGTGATCAGGACTGAGCACAGTCACTGGCTTCATACACAGACAGTTCTGGGTCCACTCTAGGTCCCCAGGGCTGACTGTGCAGCCGTTCCCCGGGCTCTGTCAGGTCACCAGGTGTTCCGATCACCCGACAGAGCAGGGGAACCCTTTGATTGCGCTGTGGTAATGCACCACCACAATCAAAGGATTAAAGCACCGATTTGCGGAGGTTTCCTCCGCTCCCCATTGCTCGCAGGAGATGCTCTGGGATCGGGGCTGTGTAGTACAGCCCCGATCCTTGTGTAGCTGCGGCGCCAGACGTTGCAAACCCCGAAGTCTGCAGCGACGCCAAAAGATGACGCTGTAGACGAACGACCCGCACCAGCTGACGTCAAAAGACGGTGCACAGTCATTAAGGGGTTAAGCAGCACAGAAACTTGCTTATGTTTCTTACTGTCAAATGTTAACCCTTTAGAGTTCTGTAGCCTTATGTTCTTCTATTTGAACCCTTCTATTACCAATGTCCCTCTAACAGGCTCAGTTAGGAGTAACAGAGCTGATATGCCAATCACTGCTGTAGAACCACCTACAACAGGAAGTATTTTTTTAACCAGCATGGTGAGAGCATACCTGTAAGGATATGGTAGAAATGTGTTATGTGGGAAACTCATCTGTTAGGAGAAAGGAGATTCTACATCCCTAATAAATTCAAAGCAGAGTTTGCAAAGTGCAAGAAAAGCACAGCTTTTCCCATACTACCATACTGTAGTATAGAAGTCAATGAGCCAGCTCCTGTTCGCAGAGTTCTATGTCTATGTAGTTGCCGTAAAGCATTACTCTTAATGCTTTTAAAAGCAGCTCAGACAAAGGGCGACATGTATGATCGGGATTTGCGCCTGATTTCAGGCGTATACTGCGCCTCACTGTGCCGACTCCACTGTCGGACGCAGGAATGCGCTGTTAGGCGCAACCTTCACCACTTTCGTATGCGCCTAACATGAAGGGCCGTGCAGTGGGCGTTCTGGGGCGGGACGCACCAGATTCGAAGTCATCGAAGCATGTAGGAATGCCGTTCGGCAAAGTGAGGCGCATTACAGCTCCGACACGCAGACCTAGTGGTCTACTTGAGTCGGAGGAGGCGCAGTGAAGCTAGAACTTATTGTAATGGGGCAATACAATACAGTTACAACAGTACAATAATAACAAAGAGTTGTCTATAAAATTAATGAATGAATAAAGATAAATCTCAAGGTTGTAATGTATAGAAAAAGTTGATCATTTTAAATGAAAGCAAAAACATATAAGATCTCCAAAGAAAGAAATAATAGCTAAAACAGATCTTAAAAAAGGAAGAGAATGAAACTAATTTTACATAAAATAAGCCAATGCTGATGTTGTACTGATGTTAAATTTTGTTCTTTATTTAATAAAAAATTAAGATGTATTTTTTCTTCGTTCACCTTTTATTCTATTTAGTATCTACAGCAAGAGCCAGCAATGCACAGGTCTTGCTGGGACCTTTGGTCCTCCAAGCAGGATTTCTATGTTCCCAGGGCTTAGTTCTGGTCTTATTTATGGACGTATTTATGTCCGCAAATACACCCCCAACTCAGCCTAAAATAATGAACAATTAGCTTAGAATTGCTACAAATGGGAAATCCGGACGTATTTACGGACAAAATTTAACCTCAGTACAACATCAGCATTGGCTTATTTTATGTAAAATTAGTTTATTTCTCTCCATTTTTTTAAGACCTTTTCTAGCTGATATTTCTTTCTTTTGAGATCTTATATATATTTGCTTTCATTTTAAATAATCAACTTTTTCTATACATTGCAATGTATTTTATTCAACTTTGATATTTATCTTTATTCATTCATTAATCTTAAAGACAACTGTTTTTGCTTTTCACTAACATGCTTAATGATTTTTCCCTAATTTCCAGCCTGTCTAGAAACTAAATACATGTTAGGTGCATTCCTTCTGCACCTAAGTTCCGCAATACGCCTCACACACTGGCGAGGCGCAGGGAACTTTACACCGCATGTATGAGCTCCGACGCGCCGATCTTCATACATGTTTCCCAAAATGTCTGCTCTTATAATCATATATAGAAATTAGAAAAAATGTACTCACAAAACAAGAAGAATAGAATATATATCATTATCTAGTTTTAATTTGTAAAAGATCAAACAAACAAACAAGCAAAAGAACTGATACATTATATTTAATAACAACTACAACAACTACAAGTGTCAGAAACTAGATTTAGAGTCCTAAGTTCTTCTACCCGTGCACTGAATAAAGTAATACTATTTTGGCAATATATATCAGGTCCCATTACTATCATGTTTTTGTCCTCTGCCTGTGGTATCCATAGTATCCATAGGAATTTATACAGTAAATGTAATATGAATTAGACTTTGTTTGTTAATAGGGCAAACATAGTCTAGGTTGGAACTTGTTTGTTCTATTTACGGAGTGTATATGCTTTATGTGCTAAATAAAAAAACATGGTAGACCACATTTTTGCGTTTAGCACATAAAGTATATGTATATACTTTGGGTGACATGTATGATTTTTGGCATTAAGACGCCAATTTTTATGTGCATAACAATAGTATAGAATGATTTATGAACCCACTCTACTGCCGGTCATAACAGGCACATTCTAGACGACAATTCTGGCTTAGGTAAACCCCTTTGAAAGTGCTCTTCCAGCAGTATTGTGCCTACAATTGCCATACTGAAGACATAAATCTATAGCTTCATATGGTTCTAGTGCTCCCCGCCTCCTGCACAACCCCCGAGATCAGGTGCATTACAGAGTGCCGCGGGCGCTCTGTAATGTGCCTGATACTGGCGGACAGGCGATGTAAAACTATTGCGAACGGGCCTGCGCTAGATGTCGGGCTGAAAAGACTCCAGACTTCTGCCGCATCCCCATTCATACATGTCGCCCTTTATGTATATATACAGTTGAAACCAGAAGTTTACATACACTAAAAAAAAAAAAACAGATATGCATGTTTTTCTCATTATCTGACATGAAATCAGAATAAACCTTATCCATTTTGGGTTAATTAGGATTACTTAAATTATTTATATTTGCCAAATGCCAGAATAATGAGAGAGAGAGAGATTTTTTTAAGGCATTTTTATTACTTTCTGCAAAGTCAAAAGTTTACATACACTAGGATTACCATGCCTTTAAACAATTTGGGACAAAACATATGATGATGTCATGACTTTGGAAGCTTCTGATTTTGATTTATTGGCAATATCTGCGTTAATTAGAGACACAGCTGTGGATGTATTTTTTATGTACACCAGAAACACACTGCTTCTGTGTGTAACAACTTGGGAAAGTCTAAAGAAATCAGCCGAGATATAAGAAGGAGATTTGTGGACTTGCACAAATCTAGTTCCTCCTTGTGTGCAATTTACAGAAACCTGAAGGTGCCTCATTCATCTGTACAAACAGTTATATGCAAGCACAAACAAGATGGGAATGTCCAGCCATCATACCGCTCAGGAAGGAGACAGGTTCTGTCTCTCAGAGATGAACGTGCTTTGGTGCGACATGTGCATATCAACTCAAAAACAAAAGACCTTGTGAAGATGCTGGCGGAAGCTGCTAAGATTGTGTCATTATCCACATTGAAATGAGTGCTGTATCAAGATGGGCTGAAAGGTCACTCTGCCAGGCAGAAGCCATTACTCGGAAAGAAACATATAAGAGCCAGATTAATGTTTGGAAATGCACACAGGAACAAAGACCTACATTTTTGGAGACATGTCCTGTGGTCTGACGAAACTAAAATTTAACCGTTTGGCCATAATGACCATGATTACTTTTGGAGGAAAAAGGGAGAAACGTGGAAGCCTATTAACCCCATTCTAACTGTGAAATACGGGGGTAGCAGCATCATATTGTGGGGTTGTTATGCTCAAGGAGGAACTGGTGCACTTCATAAAATAGATGGCATCTCTAGGAAAGAAGATTATGTGGCAATACTGAAGCAACATCTCAAGACATCAGCCAGGAAGTTGAAGCTTCGGTGGAAATGGGTCTTCCAAATGGACAATTATTCGAAGCATACTGCCAAACTGGTTAAAAGCGGTTGAAGGATAACCAAGTCAATGTTTTGGAGTGACCATCACAAAGGCCTGATCTCAATTATATTGAAATTTTATAGGCAAAGCTGAAAAGGCAGGTGCGAGCAAGGCGACCTACAAACATGGTTCAGTTACACCAGTTCTGAGGAGGAATGGGCCAAAATTTCTACCAACTATTGTGAGAAGCTTGTAGAAGGATATCCAAAACATTTGACTCAAGCTATACAGTTGAAGGGCAATGCTACCGAATACTAATGAAATGTATGTAAACCTTTAACTTTGTGGAAAGTAATAAAAATGCCTTAAAAAATTCTCATTATTCTGGCACTTGGCAAATATAAATCATTTTCCTAAAATGTGTAAGGTTTATTCTGATTTCAGGTCAGATAGTTGGAAAAACATGCATATGTGTCTTTTTATATAGTGTATGTAAACTTCTGGTTTCAATTGTATATATATATATATATATATATATATGTATATATATATATATATATGTGTGTGTTGTGTGTGTGTGTGTGTGTGTGTGTGTGTGTGTGTGTGTGTGTGTGTGTGTGTGTGTGTGTGTGTATGTAAGGATCGTTCCACCCTCAGAGCAGTTTCCTTTGCCTGGCAATCATAGGAGACGTGGTTTCAGAGTGTGGTGAGTCAAAGAGGCCGGAAGCAGCCCACCGATTCAGATGGGCAATGCAAATGCATTTCCAAAAATGAATGTTGCTCCAGATCTTCTATATCAAAATGTAAACTTCATTCCAAAGGTTAAAAATTCATAGCAATGATCACAGCTGGCTTACGCATCTCGGGCACAAATGACCCTTATTCATAGCATAGTATGTATATATATATACAAAAACAAAGAGTGAATGTACAAACTCCTTCCAGATATTGTCCTTGGTGGGATATGAACCTAGAATCCAAGAGGTTCAAGGCAACAGTGCTAACCATTAAACCACCATGCTGCCCTTTACATATTGTTACATGTAATTTACATGTATTTACATACAAGGGCATCACATCATGAATACTATAATATTTCAGTTTTTCATTAATTAGGGCAATGTATTTAAGTAATGCGAGGAGGACACTGGATTTATCTTAGCTCACAGGCTACAGTTTTACTAGATGCTTTTGTTATTTTTGATAGATGTGCTGTTACTAATAGTGGAAAGATTAACAAATGACCCAAGATATGTTGAACCTATTTGAAAGAGATCACTTCTTGGGAGATTGAGCATCAAAGGGATATTTTGTAAGCTTGTCTGCAATAGTATTTCCTGTATGCAGGTTTTTTCTTTTATTCAAGGTTAGGATTTCATTGAGAACAACAGTCAGTGGATGCTACAGGTTCAAACTAGTTATATATTCACATATCATTGCACTAGCTGAACACTGTATTGATTGGGTGCCCTCTATGTAACCCCTCTATATAGTTATATATGTATTAGAGCACAACAACTGCCACTTACTTACATCTATCAGAGAAATAAGTTACCCTTGGGCCTTCAGTGAGATAATGAACTATTATTTTTCAACAAAGTTGGCAATTCGAGAAAATTGCATTGAGAAACAGATACCAGATCACCATCTATCGGATAAGAAGGAACTGGTAGAAATGTCTGCTATTCGTTACAGGTACTGCATATCAACAACCAGTTACAGATATAACTCACATATAATTATATACATATCGGATGTTTCTTAGATGTTCCAAAATTATTTTGATCTATGTTTGTAGTACAAAAAATGTTTTATTATATATTGCAAAAAATGAATAATAAACAAACTATATATATTGACTCTATATCATGTTGTCATGTTACCTAAGTCAGATTTTTAACCAATACTTACAAATCAAACATCTCCTTTCTTCCATCTCCTGGCCTTCTAAACCGTCTATTTTCTTCCCCTTTTTACTCTTATTATGTAAGAAGAAGAGTTTTTTTTTTAAACACTCTTCTCAGTCACCAATAAAAATGATTGTATGACAAGATGGGAGTTTGAACTCCATACCTCCTTTTCTTATGAAGACTGGATCACAGCCTCTAATATATCTTTACTTTTTCTAAATGTGTGAACCATATGAAACTAATAAAGTTCATCTTCATTGGCACCAAACTCCTGTTAGAATTTTTGCTACTCGTTTAGTTGATATTTTTGGGCTACTGTGATGTCCAAAGAGAAAGCTTTTATGTTTATGGTGGATATGTTTCCCTTATTTGGCAGTAAGTCATTCCTAAGCTCCAAGATTACTGTTTCTCCTTCTTTAGCTGTTTTAGATCTAAAGCTGCAAGTATATACACCTACTGTTAGAACAACTAGTCATCCTGTCCTATTTAGTGCTTTCTTAATTATAGCACAAGTCTGGACGTCTTCCCTTACTCCATTTCTTTTGGGGATGATCAAACATAAATGTTTTATTTGTGCTTGCAAACTTTAATTACCAGATTTATCAAAGTTTTGTCAGAGGAAAACCAATTATTGGGAATCCTGGACTTACGCTAAATATTATAAGGTGATGCCCTAACGCCCTCATTAAGCTATGAGGGAAATTGGTAATTATGTATAATTTGATTAAAATTTGGTTTGTTTGCTGCTTACCCTGGACTCTAATGATATCTACTTCTGTTGCGTATATAAACTCATATTTTCTGATGTGAAATAGGCGTATAAAGTTATACCCTTTTCCCCTTTCCGTCATTTTTTGCCCTTTTTTTTCATTTTCTGTTTGTTAAACCAATATTATGAAATTATTTTAATTTTGCTTTAATTATTTTTTTCAGTGAAAAAAAATCTCTTGTGGCTAAAAATTGTTATTTTTCAAAAAGATTTATGATATACACTCAAGCCACTTTATTAGGTACACCCATGTTTGTAAAGGGTTGGTCCCCTTTTGCCTTGAACTGCCTAAATTTTCCTTCGTGGATTGATTCAAAAAGGTGGGGAAAAATTTCCAAGATTTTGGCCCATTTTGAATGATGGCATCACACAGTTCCGCGATTTGCGGTTGCCATCCATGATGCGAATCTCCCTTCCACCAAACCCCAAGATGCTTTTTTTGGGTTTGAGATTGGTGCTGTGGAGGCCTTTTTGAGTACAGTGAACTCTTGTCATGTTCAAGAAACCAGTCTGAGTGTTTCCCAGCTTTTGATATGGGCATTACCCTGCTAAAAGTAGCCTCAGATGTTGGGTACATTGTGGTCAAAAAGGGATGGGACATGGTCAGCAAAAATACTCAGGGGTGTGGATTGCAATGTGCTAAAATTTGGTCCAAGGGGCCCAAAAGAGTGCCAAGAAAAAAAAATTTCCCCACCATTTACACCCCACCACCAGCCCGAAACCCTTGTACAAGGAGGATGGATCCCTGCTTTCATGTTGTTGAGCAAATTTGACCCCACCATCGAATGTCGCAGCGTAAAACGAGATCTCAGACCAGGCAACGTTTTTCCAATTTTACTGTCCAATTTCGATGGCTTGGGCAAATTGGAGCTCATTTCTGTTTTAGCTGAAAGGAGTGGCACCGGGGGTGGTCTTTGCGCTGTGCCTTGCCTCAAAGTTCGCCGTAAATGTGCGTTCAGAGATGCTCTTTTGTATTGGTTGTAAAGGGTGGCTATTTTGAGTACTGTTCCTTTTTATCACTGAACCAGTCTGCCCTTTCCTTTTACCCTTTGGGATAACAAGGCATTTGCCCCCAGGACTGCCGCTCACTGTGTTTTTTCTTTTTCGGCCTTCTTGTAAACCCTAGAATGGTTGTGCGTGAAAATCCCAGGGGACAGCAGTTTTGAAATACTCAGACCAGCCCTTTGGCAAACAACCATGCCACGTTCAAAGGCACTCAAATCACCTTTTTCCCCCTACTGATGTCGGTTTGAAATGCAGGAGATTGTTTTACCTGTCTAAAGTAAAAGCACTAGTTGCCCCCTTTTGATTGGATGATTAGAAATTAAGTGTTAACGAGCAGTTGGGGAAAGGTGTACCCAATAAAGTGGCCGGTGAGTGATATAGATATGTAGTTTAAGTCTATTTGTTAAGCTAATGCTATGACTCTTGTGCATCACTAGATTAAGTGGCTTTTTAGCATCAGAAAGAACTGTTTAAAAAATGTTTTAAAGGTAAAATTTCCCTTTAAATATACTTGACGTAGATTTCCCTAGAAACTAAATGCCAAACACTTTTACTTTTTTCCTGCCAAAGGGAGAGGTCCAAACAGATGACTTCCACAAACTGCACAGTGAAGGAATATTCTAGCGATACACCACTGTTGTTTAAAAAAATACCTTCAAAGTGTGTTGTGGTTTTTGTTAAAAATTGCCAAGTGAATTTCATGTTCAAAATTAGCATTTTTAACAAATATGTTTTAAAAATTTAAAAATCACCCACTTTTCCCATATACAAACTATATTATATAGTACAGTATCTTACAAAAGTGAGTACACCCCTCAATGTACTAAATATATTTATTTTTTGTTTTAGTTTTAGTTTACTTTAATATAGCATACGAGGGCTTGTGGAAGAAGCTGTATTTGTTTCCTGAGTTAATTTAATTTACGTATCATATGGTATAATGCATAAAAAAACTTTTAAAAAACACAACATGGCAGCTGTATTGTATTCTTTGGGTCAGCACGATAGCAGCAAAATCAAATTCATATAATATATATATATATTATATATATTATATATATATATATATATATATATATATATATATATATATATATATATATATTTAGCTGTGTGAGGTCTCATTTTTTTGTGGGGCACTGTGAATAAAAAACAGCAGTTCTGGCATTAGATGTTTTTAATTTATGTTGCTCACTATTTGAAATAAGTAACACAATGTTTCAATTGTTTGGATGTTTCTGGATGCCGCAATTATGTATAATATAGTTATAATATATAGTATATATATTATATTGTATCTCACAAAAGTGAGCACACCCCTCACATTTTTGTAAATATTGTAGATCTTTCATGGAACAACACTGAAGATATGATAATCTGATACTTTGTAAAGTATCATCCCTGTTCTATCCCTGTGAAGAGAACAATAGAGAGATAACTATGGCTGAAATGTCAGAAAAGAGTTGCCACGACGCCAGTTTTAAGGTGCATTAAATCAGTGTAAGTGTGCCTGAATGAATAAACCTGTCAAAAATCTGGCGTCTGGTATACCTTTCATAGTATAATTAATGCGCCTAATCTAGGTGCATAGCATAATTTAGGCGCTTAGCATATCGTTGGTAGCATATTTGATGCACCTACTTTAGGCGCACTGAAATGTGTCGTGTCTGGTGTATAATGCACCTAGTTTTGGTGTACTATAATTCATTTATATAGAGAATAGGGTGACAACATTTTTTTTGCGCAAAATACACCAAAAAAATGTTGCAGCCCTAATGGACATTCCGCCTTGAGTCATTACCTAATCTATTTGTAATAAGACTATTGTAGAGATAAGCATCAGCGAATAAAGTGAGGTTAGTCTTCCCTGCCAAAAAAAGTTTTCACTCACCAGCTGGAGATGGACAATTTTTTTATTTAAAAATTGGTTTTTTAATTTTTATTGACCTGGTAAAGTAAAAAAATATTGCCAAAAATTCTAAAAAAAAATATCGATTTTAAAACAAAAATTTATTTCTGATGTCCAGTGGTCTCTTTAATGACTTTAAAAAAAAAACAATAATACAGTACTATTATTTACAATTGTCAACAACTGACTTTTAAATGCGTACATCCAACAGAATAAGACATACATGTCTGATAGAACGAAATCTCACTTGTAAAATAAGTATTTCACAGGACTAGACACAATTTATACATTGCGCATATGCCATATTATGACTTTTAGAATATCAAGTGAGGAAACAATGGATCCTCATTTTATTAACATTACTAAACAGAAAAAACAACCCCTGTTGTTAAAGGCAACTTTTTTTTTTTTTTTTATAAGCAGATTAAAGGTGTTGTCTCACAAAGCTGCTTCATAAAGTCACAAACCAACTTCCAGGTTAACTGTGAGTGTTCTAAAGCAGTGATTGGCAAATCAAGTCTGCTATTCCTACTATTCCTGTGATATGAGTTGTAAGACGTTTTATAATCTGTAGTGCACAGAGGGTAACTGAGGTACACAAGCTCCTGTGTTAGAGATAAGACTCAGCAGGGAGTGACTCACCATGGTCAACAAGGCAGAATGTGGAGCAATCAATTAAAGAGAGAGAGAGCAGCAGAGGTGGTTGATAACCTAAAGAAACATGTGTAGAGTAGCAGTAGATTACAATCTTCTTTAATTTACTTAAAAAAGTAAAATCAAAAACGGCAATGTATTTGTAATGATCTTCATTTTCCTTTCCTAACATAGTAAAAGGCTAATTTCATTGTGGTGTGACAACCCACTAAAGGAATAAACGTTGAGCTCATTGTTATTTATCAGGTGCCACATATCAAAGAGCTGTGAATCGAGCTCACTGTACCTGGTCACATTCAAGGGGTTGTCTCACTACATTGATCTCATCTTACATCAGTCCTATTTTCTTGGTTTCATTTTGAATTCAGGGGTGTGTTTACTGGCTTCTACTAGGATGCAGTAGAAGCCAGGTCTGTAGCTATAGCAACCAGTGCTGGCAGCCTATCAGGAGAGATTGAACAGGTCTGTAGCTATAGCGAACTGAGGAGCTGACAAATCCCATACAAAAGGGGATATCTAGGAATCGGTAGACAACTTTAATGACATATATTGCAAAGTGACTTGTTTTTGCAAGATTCTTAACATAAAAAGCAATCCTTGTAGCGAGACAACCCCTTTAAGTGAGTAGGACTGAGTTGCAATACAAGGCAGAACTAGAGTTTTATTGACAGTAATGGATCTCAATGACCTTTTCATTCCGATATTCAATGGGGGGGCAGGAAGTTGTACACCCACCAATAAAATACTCAGTGCCTGTCATAAATGTTCATTTACACATATTAATTTTCTCTGTGATGATACAAAGAGATATAGATAATAGTGAGAATTGAAATAATTTGTCAGAATGTCTGATCATTATCCAAAGATTATAAAAATATTTTTGGTGTGATCAAACTTTTTGGTAGGATTATTAGACATGTAAGTAAAAAAAACATAGAAAAAAAGCTGTTTTTTAGTATTTGACAACTATTATGGGATAATGAGATGTCCAAGTGTTTAAGTGTAAGGCAAAAACTCAACAATGACCTTAGGCTCTATTGTGACAGGGTTGTTGCGCTCTGGTCACTAGACTAGCAAAACTTGCTGAACTATTTTTCCTGGAAAAATCCCAAAATTAAGACAAGTATAAATCAATGAGACCTTTCAGGATTCGTTACGATATTTTACAAAATGGATCTGTAATATTCATCATTTCTCCTTCATTAACAGAAGCCATGACGTCAGTGCTGGTGAACTGAGTGTATATTGTACATAGCAGCAATATACTAGATCATGCTGTACATCCTGAGGCATCATCACTGTAATGCATTTTCTAAATACATTTTTCTATGAAGGATTCTGCCAAGCAGCTATTTAGAAAACAAAAAATAACTTAGCTATGAATGTCTTGTTATTAGTATTAACTAGTGTTGAGCGATTTTTATCGACAAAGTTGAAATCGGCAAGGTTTTTAGGTGATCAATTTTTCCAGATCATGGCGATAATTAAGGTTAAAATCTGAGCATCATCTAGTAAGAACGCGCTTTTTCGGCGCTTCCTGTAATTTTGGCGGCAGCAAAATGAGATTACAGAATAAGAGCATTTGTGAGAATGTGTGTGCGAACGTCAGACTGGGATGTGTATGGTTGCGATTGGCTGGAAAAATCACATACCCTTCGTTTACATAGAACAGCGTTTCTGTTTCAGCCTCATGTCTCCTTCAGCGACTCATAGGGAATAGGACCTGCGCCTTGACTGTGGCCAAAACAGCTCATCGAAATTAGTCTATTCTGCACAGAGAAAACCTCACTAATAGCTGTATCCGTCCAATTTAAGTTAGATTAGAGATTGTGAAGAATTTAAGTAGTTAGCTATAGAAATTTTAAAGCAGCATCTACCGATTGTAAATTTCACGGCGTGGGAGCGGGGGGGTGAGGGCGAACACAGACAATCTCTATCTATAAAGAACATGGATAAAGTTCACCAAGACCTTATTGTAGACCATTGTAGTGGAATATCTTTATTATTAACAGTTTTGCTATTGAAATATTTCCTGATATTGGTCAGCTGAACTTTTTTGGATAAACATCATTTTCTAGTAACTGCAGGTCTCTTGGTTAGCTGCAAACTCCACTTTTATCAGTATACATTTCAGATTAGGTGTTCATTTTAATTTTGTGACTGTTGATATATCCACCTTGCACTTAAATTACAATCCAGCAATTTGGTAGACAGCACAGTTTGTTTGATGCCAAAAAACAGTGTATCGTACGAAAACATAACAGTTACGTGTTTTTGACTTTTGCGCACTCCATACTGTTCATTGACGCAGCCATCCTACGTAATTCTCTTAAAACAGCAATTCTATATTCACCACAGGTAAATTGAAAGGTGCAAAAAAATAACCTTTATTATATCAAAACAAAACATTACGTGTTTTTTTGACTTTGCGCACCCATACTGTTCAGTGACACGCAGCAATCTATGTAACATCTAAAACAGCAATTCTATATTCACCAAAGTGAATGAAAGGTGCAAAAAATACGATTATTATAGCAAAACAAACAGTTACGTGTTTTCTTCTTTTGACGCACACCAGTAACTGTTCATTGACCAGCATCTACGTAAAATCTTCAAAACCAGCAATTCTATATTCACCACAGGTGAAATGAAAGGTGCAAAAATACCATTATTAATCAAACAACAGTTACGTGTTTTTTTGACTTTTGCGCACCCAGTAATGTTCATTGACGCAGCACTAACGTAAATCTTAAAACAGCAATTCTATATTCACCACAGGTGAATTGAAAGGTGCAATAAAATACCTTTTATTATATCAAAACATAACATTACTGTTTTTTTGACTTTTTGCGCACCCATACTCGTTCATTGGTTGACGCAGCATCTACCAAAATCTAAAACAGCAATTCTAATTTCACCACAGGTGAATTGAAAAGGTGCCAAAAATATACCGGATTATTATATCAAAACAAATCATAAAATTACGTGTTTTATTGACTTTTGCGACCCCAGTCAGTTTTCATTGACGCAGCCATCTCGTAAATCTTCAAAACAGCAATTCTATATTCACCACAGGTTGAATTGAAAGGTGCAAAAAATACCATTTATTATATCAAAACATAACATTTACGTGTTTTTGACTTTTGCGCACCCAGTGACTGTCATTGACGCAGCATCTACGTAAATCTTAAAACAGCAATTCTATATTCACCACAGGTGGAATTGAAAGGTGCAAAAAATACCGTTTATTATATCAAAAGCATAACAGTTACGTGTTTTTTGACTTTTGCGCAACCCAGTATGGTTTCATTGACGCAGCATCTACGTAAATCCTTAAAACACAATTCTATATTCACCACAGTGAATTGAAAGTCCAAAAAAAATACCGATTATTATATCAAAACATAACTAGTTACGTGTTTTTTGAGACTTTTGCGCACCCAGTACTGTTCATTGACGAGCATCACGTAAATCTTAAAACAGCAATTCAATATTTCACCACAGGGAGAATTGAAAGTTGCAAAAAAATACAGTTTATTATATCAAAAACATAACAGATACAATGTTTTCTTTGACTTTCGCACCCAGTACTGTTCATTGACGCCAGCATCTACGTAAAATCTTAAACAGCAATTCTATAGTTCACCCCAGGATGAATTGAAAAGTTTGCAAAAAATACCATTTTATTAAATACCAAAACATAACAGAATCGTGTGTTTTTTTGACTTTTGCCCATCCAGATTTTGTTGATAGACACCTTTGCAGTTAAATTGAATCCAGCAATTTTTGTTTTGATAGAGGGATGTGAGGGAATAGCTGTATTTCCGTCTTTTTTAATAAGAGACTTTCCACAAACTATTCCATACCTTCTCAAATTTTATATTTCTGACATTGTAGCAAATGCAGTGTAAAGCGAGCAAAAGAGGGGGTTGCACATGGAGTAGGTACGAGAGAAGGTGCTCCTCCAGTGCTGGCGACAACACGCATGCCAGCGGATCGTCAGTTGTCAGGACCTCAGGCCTGTCATCGCTGGGTAACGGCCCAGTTAATCTAAGAAACGAACATCGCCCAATCTGCCTTCAGTGTTAATGCAACCTGCCATCTAGCAGTCTTACACTCCTCGTCCTCCCAGTCAACGGCCACAAATGTCCGTCATCAGCTCATCAGCATCCGTACAACGAAGCAGCCAAATGTCAACTCGTGGTACCCACCACTGTGATAATCCATTGTCCTGAAGACCTCTTGATGACAAAGGCGGTTGGGGTCAGAAGGCATGATTAAAAGATCAAGAGGAATGATTGAGTCTGCTCTGACGGCCCCAGTTACAGAGCCATCAAGGAGGTGAAGAAGCCGGTCAATCGGCAATAATCACGGTCGGTTCAGCAAGCCTTGGCCAGTGCCCCTTAATTGCATGTACCCGCAACTTCTGGATGCAGAAAGTCAGGACGACCAAGTCACCTGGGTGTTGTTGGATGATGGATATGACGACAATTGCGTATCCATCCTGGTCTTTTCGCAGAAGATCTTGCGAGCGCCTTCATCAGTTGACGAGAGAAGACGATGGGGTAGATGGTCTATACGGGTCCCGCCACAAAAATGGTAGAGGGCGGTCGCAGAAGTCCGCTGATATGATTCCCGACAGCCACGGTCAGCGCAAACCCCGCTCCTCGCTTTATCGCCGTCAAAAAGGTCCAGGACCTCTCAAGCCTGGCCTTCCTTGGCAAGCCTCTGATTTCACACCAGCGATGTCATAGCCTGCCTTTGTGCCGTAAACGCATAAGTAGAGGCAAGAACCTTAAGTGAGTTAAACCACCACCAACATGTCTAGTCACATGCAGCAATGCATGAGTTGAAATGGAGGGAAACACTTGGCCAAAAAGGGCCAGACCGACGCCGGGCCTCCAACCAAACTGTCACAACACCCCGGTCTCCGCTCCTCCTCCTACCGCCACCACCAAGCGTTCCTCACTGCCCATGTCTCTCAGAGTCATGATCCTGGATCAGCCTCCGCATCAGCCCCACCGTCCCCGATACCACCAAGCCACCAAGCAAGACCCACCTACCCCTTCTCCTTCCGCAAGTTTTGACGACCTGCTACTACCGTACAGCGGCCAGCTAGCAGCCAGCCTTCTGTCTCCCAGGTTTGGGAACAGAAGAAAAAACTTTAACCCAAACCTTCCCAAAGCCAAAAGCCTGAATGTCGGCATTTGCCAGGCTTTTGGCCTTGGAAATGTTGCCTTCCGTCTGGTGGACACAGATGGTTTCCGCACGTCATGGCCCCTCCCTGCCCCAATTACAGATGCCGGCAGGCATTTCCTTTGCCAGAAAAAGCCTCCCTGCCCTGGCCAGGCCACGTGCACTAAAATTCAAGCGCGTTGTCTGCATCTGTACCGGAAAAGTCCATCTCACACCGGACACATGGACTAGTAAGCACGGCCAAGGCCGCTATATCTCTGTGCAGCTTCACTGGGAGAGCTGGGTGGATGTCCTCTGGGGGTGACGGTGGCTCTCAGGCTCGAGCGGCACGCCTCTTCAAAACCGCAGGGATGGTGCAGGGCTCTTCCCCCAAGGTCCTCTGGTGGCATCACGTGCCCAAGACACCATCCGTGTTGAAATTAATCTGCCTTGAGACCGACCACAACACAGGTCAGAGCTGTGGACGGCTCTAAGAACGAGACGAGCGCTGGCCTGGGTGAACAGAAACCTTGTTCCAGCAAGGTGGTGTGCGATAAACGGCGAAATCTGCTGGCCAGCCCTAAGATCGGTAGCTGGAAGCACATCCCTTGCCTGGCACATGTCATGAACCATGTCCGTCCAGAAAATTTCTAAAGAAGCTACCCGGGTCTTGACTAGCCTGCTGAAGAAGGCTCGAGTCTGAGTTCGCACTTCCGCCGTTCGCTAATAAAACCCTGCTAACGTCCCCCCTGGCTACGTTGCCAGCGTCAGCTCGGCCTTCCCCGCAACCTCTCATTGTATGACTTGGCAACACGCTGAATTCCACCCGTCCACATTCTCCAGCGATTGTGGCAGCATCGCAATGCCATTACGCAGTTACGAGTGACACATGTCCTGACAACAGCGGTACAGACCTCGGGGTTTTAACCACCGAGAGTGGAGGCAGGTGAAAGCATCTCTGCACCATCCTTGCCATTTTTGAAGAAGCCACGCAAATGGTACAGTGCGGACAATGCCCTTGTCAGCATGAGCATTTGTGTAGATCTTAAGTTCTGGAACATCTTGACAACTCTGAAAACAACAGTCCCGCCAGTCGTTGGAGGAGGAGACGGACACAGATGCGGACACGGAGCCTTTCTCACCGTCAATTCCACAAGGCCCGACAGTTTCACTATTTCATCGTCCTTCATTAGGCAGTGGTTCTGGGTCCAGAGCTAGGCAAGGTTGCGCATCAGCTCTCAGGTGTCATCATCTCAGGCAAGCCAGGGCTGTGTAGAAGCTGTTGCTCGGAGGCAGCGGAGGAGGAGGAGGAGGAGGTGATTCCTAGACACCGATTTACCTGACGTCCTTGCATTTGGAAAAGAGGTTGGCGCGACTTTGAGGCGAGGAGGAAGATGAGGAAAGATCATTTGCAAT
The DNA here is from genome assembly GCA_025379985.1 of Phyllomedusa bahiana. Classification (NCBI taxonomy): domain Eukaryota; kingdom Metazoa; phylum Chordata; class Amphibia; order Anura; family Hylidae; genus Phyllomedusa; species Phyllomedusa bahiana. The sequence goes on from JAODAL010013884.1 coordinate 24,475, forward strand.
TGCCCCTCGGACCCACGGAGGCTTGGGAATCAAGGCTCCATCTCTCACATGATTGCTTGGATTGCTCCCATTTCTCCAACAAGAACCATCGCATTAAGCCATCAAAATAGAACAACATTTACCTGGTGGCCACCCCTCCTGGATCCCCGTTACAAAAACAAAAATCAGCACTTTCCTCCACCCACCCAAATAGATGAGTAAAATGCAGAAAATGGAGACCTTGCTGTATTGATCAACTGGAGACATCTGTTGCGTCTGCTTCACGTTCCCACAAATGTCCCGGTGAAACAACATCAGCGACGTGACAGCAGTAGAAGTCCAAGTAGGTTAGCTGCAGCAGCATGCAAGGTGGCTAGAAGCCTAATGGGAGTGACCTCTGGCAATCTTTGTTTACCACCTCACCAAGCATGCAATGCAAGGCTCACATCCAACACACAGAGATCAGCTTAAGATCATGTGCACGACTATCCTGCGTCTCAACAACCTATGTTTTTTGCATGTTTTCCGGACACAATCGACTTGCTGGGTATCCCAATGGACGAATGCCCTAGCAGGCTCGTCACGCCATATAGGTGTTTTCCTGCCCAGCAGCCAGCGTCATAACTTAGGCGGTTCACCCTTGCAGCACAGCTGAAGAGTCCAATTACAGACAAACCCATCCGGCCCTTTCCACAGATAATGTGGATACGTTTGAACTTTCCAATCAAGATGAATCAGGCATGGATCTCTGATGATGTTTGTGGCCCCAATTGCCGAGTCACCGATAGTTTCTGCCGGTTCTTACTTCACATCTCCTTTTTCCAAACAGAAATGTTCCCTTGAAAAACTTTTTTTTTAAATGACATTTTCTTACTGCAATTTTATTCTCTTTTCCCAACAGTTTCATTTTGAATGGTTTTGCTGTAGGAGAGACTGGTAAAAGACAGCAAGGTTTCAATGACAACACGATTCCATTTACTCTCAATTTATCTTTATGAAGTTTTCGCATTGTCAATGGTTTTGAGGTCATGTTGCTGTGAGATACAGCTAATAATCATGGTCCTTTGAACAGAAAATGAGTGTGACTTCTAAGTGGCATTTCTCCCAACAATTTTAATAGTGGCTGAGAAGTCATATTATAAATTTTTTGGGGTCATGTTGCTGTGAGATACAGCTATAATTAAGGTCCTTTGAATAGAAATGTGGCTTCTAAGTGGCATTTCTCCCTCACAATTTTTAACAGTGGCTGATGAAGATCATTTTTTATAATTTTTTGGGTCATCCAGCTTTGGAAAATGGCAGCAATACTCACAGATCCTATTAATAAAAAAATGTTGTTTCTAAACAGACATTGTTCTTCACAATTGACAAAAGTGCTCAGGGTCATTGCTTTTGATTTTTTGGGGCATTTTGCTGTGACATGCACTATACTACAGGTCCTATTCTAAAAAATGTTGCTTCTAACAGATACATTTGTTCATCACAATTGACCAAAGTGGCTCAATGGTCATGCCTTTGAATTTTTGGGGGCATTTTGCTTTGACATGCAGCTATACTACAGTCCTAAACTAAAATTGTTGTTTCTAACAGACATATGTGTTCTTCACTAATTTTCAAGAGTGGCTCAGTGATGTATGTGCTGTCAGAAAGCAGGATAGGTAGGACACTTTAAATGGACACATATTGCAAAATGACTTGTTTTTTGCATGGGGGGGGGGGGTGGGGGGGGGGGGGCAGATCTTTAACATAGCTATCAATCCCTGGTATTAGACAACCCATTTAGTACGAATGAAAAAAAAAAGAGAAACAAAAACATGGTGGGATTCCATCCTATTTAAAAATGTGTTTTTCTAGAATTAAAGTCACTAAAAAACTTGCATGTACAAAATACTGTTAAAAAAAATTACTCTGAATTGTACAAGGGAGGTACACGGAAAACATGAAACCAGATGTAGGTTTAATTCATGCGAACCTGGAGTATAGGAGCACAGACAGATAACAAAGTACAGAGACCATTTCCTCCAGCACGTATTGAGTAAAAATGAGAAAAAAATGCCAAGATAAAAGGGCACCTGGTGTACCAGGACGTTAAACCAACCATATTTCCAAGTGAAGCTCATTGGTCCACGGACTCATCAACGGAGGGGCAAGCGCAACCAGGTATTGACTGTGTACCGAATGAAGGCTGGAGTTCTCACACTTCCGCTTCCGCACTCTGCATCAGCACGACAGTGTATCGTATGCTGCTCAACAGGGCAATTTAACCTCGTGTTAATACGATGACGGACGCGCAGCTGGCTTTCACACCGCACCCACGGTAACTCCACCCTAGTCATGCTGTGGCCCAGGACAGGTATAAGTCAAATGTCCCAGTACAACGTAGAAATGTGTTTGAAAGACTCCTTTTTTTCCAGCACTTTTTTAAATGTTGGGGGTCATGCAGGTTTGGGGCTTTCATCTGTGGCCCAGACAGGTATAGTCAATGTCCAGTGAAACTAAAATGGTGGTTGAAAGTCTCCTTTTCTCCGGCACTGTTTTAAAGTGGGGGTTCTGCAGGTTTGGGGGCTCATGCTGTGGCCGCAGACAGGAATAGTTCAATGTCCTGTGAAACTAAAATGGTGGTTGAAAGACCACCTTTTTTCCGGCACTTTTTAAACTGTGAGGTCAGGACAGGTTAATGGTCATTCTGCGGGTACAGACAGATAAAGTTTAGTGTCCAGTTCAACTAAAATGGTGGTATGAACAGACTCCTTTTTGCGGCACTTTTTAAATCTGGGGGTCATGCAGGTTTGGGGGCTCATGCTCGGCGTTCCAGACCAGGGAATTCAATGTCCAGGTTCAAGTAAGATGATGGTTCAAATTCATACTGCCTTCTGGCGCTTTTAATTTGTGGTGATGCAGGTTTAAGGGGTCAGCTGTGGTACAAGACGGATAGTGAATGTCTGTGACTTTTTTTCTGTGACTTTTTATAACCTAAGTGTGACTATGCCTAAGATGTACACGTATCCATTTGACTGTTGGGATTTTAAATTTCACTTCTCCACCCTTTTTTGGGTGTAAAATGAAGGTGTTGTTGTTTCCCCCATAGACTTTAATGGAAATCGCATAATCGATGTCACATCGAAAAAACCTTATCGTAGGGGCCGACTATCGAATCGATCGTTTCCGAACCAACGCAATCGCTCAACACTAGTATTAACCATTGATCCCCATTAATCCTTTGTTTTCGCCTAAAAAGATGTTTTTGGTACAGTTTTTTTTAAGAGAATAATAATCCCTTTTTGGGAAAGATGTGTTTTTTATAGTTTGGAATTTTGTGGGGCTTTTTCCAAACACTACTGTCTTTTCACATTTTTCTGCACATATTTTACATATCCGTCGTGCATTCTTGTATCTACCCTGAGCTCTTTTAGTTTTAAAAATTTCTTCAAAAATCGAATCCTTCCCCCTATGAAATTCATGATTAAAATCATAATATCCTTTTTGATTTGGTCTTAAGTTGAATTTTAAATTACTTTCAAATTAAGATGGCAATGCACTTCTCATGAGTCTCTACAAAGCTATGCCGTTAAAGGCAAGTGCTGGAAAATGAATTTTTTTTTTATTTTTGGGTTGTCGTCTTAAAGGGAACTGTCGGGTGGTGAATGCTCCCTTTTTTAATGCGGGTATGAAAGGGGGGAACTGGTCTGTGTAAAAAGGTCCATGTGATTTGATGTTGAATTTATGAGTAAAAAGCAATTTAAAGTTTAAAACTGAAACTTAAAGGGCCCCAATGTATAAAAAAATGTTTGGGTTTAAGAACCCATAGCAATAGAGGCCCTTCCATTTTTCAGACACTATTGAAGTAAAAGGGAGTTGTATTGGTTGTATGGGGCAAAAAAGAAAGTCTTTTAGACCGACAGTTTTCATGCATGTCGCCAAATTTCTGCTTAAAAACCACCCAAATAGGTTTAAAAGTTCCTCTGTAACACACTAACACAGGTAAAGCTGAAAAATAAATGTATTGGGAGGGTAAAGGACCCATGTAGTCGTTCGCTATATTTGTCCAGTGCCCCGTGGACTTTGTAATGTGCCGAGATGGGGGGGTGCTGGGCAGAAGTCTAAAGTGTATGAAGTAATTTTAAATCTTTAGTACGGCAAATCCCCCCCCGCATTACTGTGGAAAGGTAGACCATTTAAAAGTGGGTTTACTGAGCCCCGAACTTCGTTAGTAGCTAAAAAGCACTAAATCTATGACCCCATAGATAAGGTTCATAATTCAGGCGCTTACACGCGTTTGGGGCGCCCAAAAACAAATGTCGCCCCCATGTTTCTAAGGGAGTCCGGTCAGGATTTACTCTGCTTTTTACTCAAAAGTCCTGCTCCAATGCATGTAAATCTATATGTCACAGCCTCAGCTTCTTTACATCTATCTCATCTTGCTCTCAGGGTGGTAGAAACCAACTGACAGGTTCCCTTTAAAAGTGGTGTATATGTTTGTCCCCCACATATCAGCTGTGCAGGGAACTGCAACATAGCCACATTTATTAAAGATAGGGAGAGAGATATTATTGCTCTGTATAGTATTTGTTGGAGAATTGTAGAACATGTCTACCTTTACCATCACCAAGTTAAAATTCAGGATGTACAACCTCGATTCTTTTCTTTCAAGCCTTTATTTAGGTTTTAGTCCCAGAGACCGAAATTCTGACAGCTTTTTCCAAAGAGTTATGGATGATTGTACATAATAGAGGTAGAAAGGCAGAAGTGGGCACCATCCCAATAATACAAGGAATGCCAGTCAATATGTCAATCAGACAACTATACACTCAACAAAAGAACCAGAATATATAAAGTAGACTGCACTTCCGTAAAGATCTACTTTATTAAAATGTAATGTTATACAAAATACATAATAAATAATAGATGTTTACATTTCCGCTCATCCTTACCTTTTAAAAGTCTTTCATTTACTTCTCATAACATTTTTTCCCATTTTCTATCATATAGAGAAACTTATTTGACTGACGTGAAGATAATCTAAAGATTAGTACTAAACTCTCATGATAACTGGTTAATTAGTGAATATTGTTTTGGTGAAAAACATTTCCTCTTGTGAAGTGTGGAGGGAACATCACAATGGCATACACTTTTAAAACGCAAAGGGAAAATCTCATGGCCGGACACTTTAGAGGGAACCTGTCACAATGATCATGCTATCTGATCTGCAGGCAGCATTTTATAGAGCAGAAGGATTGATGTACAGTTCTGTAAGGAAAGTTTCAAAAGAACTTGTAATTTATTCATTTTTTTCTGGCTTTAATAGGTGTTTCCACGTAGCAAACCGTGCTGCACATGTTGGGTGACCATACATGAGAATGAGGAGGGAGATGCTTGTGGCTCCTCATTCACTTCTGTGGGAGCTCCCGAATATAGCTGAGCGCACAATTGGAACTCCCATAGAAGTGAAAGGAGAAGACGGATGCAAGTGCCAGCCTCCTCATTCTCGCCAGCTCACATATGCTGAGAGCCAACCTATGCATTACACTTCGTGGGAACATCCCTTTCAGGAGTCCAGTGGGCAGATTTTGTTGTTTGTATATGGGTGCCTACTAAGATAGTTGTCAATCATTGATAAGATCGTCCACTGGACTCTTTCATTCAAAATAAGCATAAATTAAATAAACAAATTATTAGTTCTACTGAATCACTCCAAACAAAATTATATATCAATCTTCTCAGCTACTCCTGCTCTATATTATGATACCTGCAGGTCAAATACCACACTCAATTTAACAGGTTCCTTTTAAAATACAAAGGGAAAGACTCATGGCAAGACACTCCTTTAGACATTTTTCATATGCAAATAGTAACATTTACAATAGACAAAGGAAAGAATAGTCAAAGAAAACCATAATCTGTTCTCAACAGCCCAGGATGTTACATCTGCAGAACAAGCAGTGAAATTCACTTTATTTCTGATTTCCAGAATTAATTAAGAAAGACAGATTTTATCCTTTGTGTCCTCATCCCACCAAGTGTCATAAATCTAAACACAGGTGGTTACCCAAGGCATAATACACTGTAGCTCTGACTAAAAAACCTGATTAACTACCTCTAATGTTAGATCAATGCACATGAATTGGGTGTACATTAAAAAAATAAATGTGTTTATTTACTCCTATAATATTCACTTGGATGAAGCTGTCTGCATCGAGTGGTCGGGATCTCTTTTGTCTGGGAAAAATACCAAAGGTTCATACTGTGGACAAGGCTAACAGATGGTAAGCACCTTTGAAGAATGCCTCCAAACGAGCAGAAGGTTGCAGGCATCTACAGGTGTTACATACATCCCCTTTGACTTCTATTGTAAATCAACATTAAAATTAGGGCTTGTTCACACGGCGTTTTCACTCCGTGTTACAATCGCTTTTTAGATCCGTCTCGGGGACCGACAGGACGGACCCAGAGGTGTATCTAAACAATTAGCAGTGAGATTATCACTGCGGGCTATGAGGAAGACGCAGCGGCGTTCACATGAGAGATCGCCGCTGCGTATTCCCCTCCTGGCTGTCGGCTCCGTCTTTGAAAGAATTGCATGTCAATTCTTTTAAAGACGGACCCGAGCTGCGCTATTGAAACACACAGCGGCGATCTCTCATGTGAATGCCGCTGCGTCTTCCTCATAGCCTGTAGTGATAAACTCACTGCTAATTGTTTAGATCCGTCTCTGTGTCCGTCCTGTTGGTCCCCGAGACGCATCTAAAAAGCGCTTGTAACACAGAGTGAAAACGCTGTGTGAACAAGCCCTTAGAGTTTAATGTACTGTGTATTCACATGGACAACAACAACAAAAAATTATAGCCCTATAAAGAGGACCTATCATCTAAATATGCCAACACATCACAAAAAAAATTGCTATTTAGGTGGTATGGGAGATAAAGGAATACAACTCTCACCAGTACTTGGTACATTGTTCTGTATCAATGTACGCTGTAGCAAATATTATTTGGCATAGATAACCTACTGCATCGAGATGTCTCATTTCAGAAGCGGCTAGAAAGCATTGAAAATTTGGAAATAATGTTCTGTGCCACAGGTTTGATAATTTGATAAATGTTACATTAAGCTTAAATATATACTGTACATACAGCAATCTGACAATCACTGATGGGGAGGAGTGGGATGCACTTCCATAATGAATACATTGAGCTGTATTCTTTGAATGCTCATATTAACTAAACAGCTTATCAAGAATTATTATTATTATTATTTATTTTAAAGCGCCATTGATTCCAGGGCGCTTACATCGAGGGGTTAACATACGTAACATTACGTCAAACGAAATACAGTGTAAGGGCAATTGGCACGACAGAGGGAGAGAGGAGACCCTACCCGCGAGGGCTTACAATCTACAAGGAGGGGTAAAGAGACAGGAGGTGAGGGGCAGACATGTCTGTGGAGGAAGTAGTGACAAGTTTAGTGAAGGTTATATGAAGAATCTGAAGAATATGAAGGTTATAGAATGAACTTAAGGTTTCATATTATGATATTTGTTTCTCATAAAAGGGGTTAATGAGAAATATTTGGTACATTTAACATCCCAAGCACATAGTTTACTATTATTATCATTAAAAGACCAAAAATTGTCCAAAAAAAAAACTATGTAATGTATATAGAACCCTATGACCACCAAAACATGACATGATTGGAGCAGTATAATCAGTATTTTGATACCTTAAAGGGGTTGTCTACAAAGAATAGCTTATAAAATGTAGGGAACAGTAAATGAAGACATTTTCCAAATATATTGCGTTGTTCATTTTTTTTAGTTGAGGAGCTACAAGTGATTTTATCACCTTTTGAGGGCTTTCTAGTTTCCCAAGTGACAGACCTGTGTACCCCCCCCTCCCTTCCTGTTTGTTCTATCTGATAGCAGGGCGTGAAGTCATCACACAGGTCTCAGCACAGAACTGTGGACAGTGAGAGTTTGTGTCTTATCTGATCTTTTAGACAAAAGACAATAATTACTCTACTGTTTACTTTAGCTCAGAAGCGTCTCTGGACCTCAGATAAGGTAATTTATTTAATCTAGACTAATTAGCAGAGTTCTGAATACTAGGAGTTCATATGCTAATTACAGACAGCTTGACCAGGAGGTAACACAGCAAAGCAGCATTATTTCATTCATGCATCCTATGGAACTTTGAGATGAGACAACCCCTTTAACCTATTGCCGACCACCCATAGACTATAAATATTCAGCAGAGGCTGTATATCTCTGGACTAACATTCTGGAACATCTGTGCAGAAAGCACAGCTCTACACTGAGTACACTACAGCTGCGCAGGTGGAGAGCTTGCTGTCAGCCACAGCTGGCTCTGGATTGATAAAAAAGGGACAGTTTATTACCATCCCTGTCTTCCCATTGGTCTAGCTTTCTGTTTTCTGGTGCTGGCGGTTACATGAATGTCAGGGCTCAGTAGTTACAGATGTTTCTGTGTCTTATCAGACCCAAATCAGCTCTGTAGTTAGTACAGGGGGTTGATTCCAGGGGCTAATATATTAGAAAGTTAGGGGAAAAAACAATGTCCACCAAAAGTCTTTTTCTGACCTTATGTAGGGCACAATATGTAGAATAAATTATTGAAAAAAACATACATACAAAATAAAATATTATTAAAAAAACATTAACAGCCCAAACTGTAACTTTAGCCCTCCTTCAGATGAACCTATAGCTTTATATCGCCTATATAATTGTCCGTGATAGAAAAGCGACACAACTATTCAACTTACTTTAGCCCCACCTTTGCTGTAAAAAAAATAAAGTGAAAAACAGACCTATTAATATTTTTTTTACTATCTTCTCTCTCTCGCTCTCTCTTTATATATATATATATATATATAATATATATATTTATATATATATATATTATATATACTATATATATATATAAGAGAGAGAGAAAGAGAAGAGAGCGAGAGAAAGAGAGAAAGTAGTTAAAAAAAAAATAATTAATAGGTCTGTTTTTCACTTTTTTATAGCAAAAGTCTGTAAAAATTACAGAACAATAAAGCCTAACAGATCACAGAAAAAAGGCAGAAAAATTAATAGCATAACCAAGTCAAGAAAGTGTTATAGCATTTAAACCCATGTGTAATAGGGAAAAAGTGCCTGGTTGGGAACTGGTTAATGTTAATGCTTTTTCCGTTAACATAAATATTAAGATAATTTATTTATGAAAAAAAAAAAAAAAAACTAGGATTGGTTAGCAGTAACAGTATTGTGATGCTACAGCGATGCTATAATGTCGCAGCCTGTGTCTTTAATAAATACACCTCTACTTATGAGCATGTTACCATAGCTTGTGTATATGTAAGCAGGCAAGCAGAGTGAACATCAAGGTTAATGGATTTCTCTGCACCAGGAACTTTTATGCTTCAGTCTAAACTGTTATTTTACTATATCCCTGCCGATTAACAAATTAACCTGCAGAAGGCTGCTCTGAGGAGATAGCTTTGTTCAATAAATATCAAGAAATTCATATGGCTGTAATGTTTGTATGTGGTAAATCTCATTCTATACTACCAATACCTGCACCCATAATTAATTAGAAAAGGCTACTGATTACTTTATGGACAGAGACATGAGTACAGCTCATCTTATTTGCAGATGCTCAGGCTCTGTTGAGCCATGAATATTTTCGCTTGTATATTCTACATAGAAGGCTCAATTTTATTTTCTCTGCTGAATGTGAACCAATGATTTTGTGTTGAATGTGCTTTGCATACTAACCTGTGTGTTATAATTTGCTAACTCACAGTGCACAGGGATAAACAATATTGGATACACTGCACTGACTAAATTAATAGCATATGTTGGATTCACATGCTGTGGTCACAATGTGGCCAAAACTACACTATTATGCAGGTCATCACAGTTTTAAAAAAGAACAACTACTATACCTACTGACTTGGACATATACACTAATTCCCAAATAAGATCATTTTATTATGTTTTTAAGTATATGCGGGTTTAAAAGCTATAACACATTATCAATCATGCTTTATTATTCTACTATATTTTTTACCTTTGTCTCGTGATATATTAGTATTTTCTATTTTTTAGAGTATCAGAGAAAAGAGGAAAAATAAAAAAGAAATATCTGTTTACCTTCTGTTCCTGATAGCAGCGCAATAATGGAGCTTTGTGCTGGTGACAAATCTAAGGGAAAACAGCTTTACATTCTAAATCATAAAACTTTCACACTTTTTTTTTTTAAAGATAAAGTGGTATTAACATTTTTGGAATTGTGGACGTCTAATATTTTATGTGAACGGACAGGGCTAAGGCTATGTTAACATGGCTTATTTTGGGGCGTATTTGCGGACGTAATTACATCCCGAAACGCGTTTCAAATACGTATCACAACGTGTGGCACGTATTTCACGTCGTAAATACATTCCCCATTCTTTACTATGGGGATTTACGTCATGAAATACGCCTCAATAAGTGACAGGGGACTACATTTTACGATCGTATTTACATAACCGTCTCCAAGACTTCTCCCGTGCTTCACCCACACTCTGGAAATCCTTAACCCAAAACATCAGACTCTCCCCAACTTTCACCCGTTTCAAAAGCACCCTGAAAAACCCATCTCGTCAGGCAAGCCTACAACCCACACCCACCCCCCCCCCACTACACCGGCCCGCAAACATGACTGCCCCCCCCCTTCTGTCTCTCCCCTTCTTCCTTGGAGACTGTAAGCTCTCGCGGGCAGGGTCCTCTTTCCTCTCTGTTTCAGTTACTAGTCATTTTTGTCACCATTGTATTTGTTCAACATTTGTTATGTATGTAATTCCCTTATATGTACAGCGCCCTGGAATTAATGGCGCTCTAAAATAAATAATAATAATAATAATTAATTTACCTGGCGAAAATACGTTGCGGAAATACGCTTGTGTGAACGACAAGGTGTATTTTACATTTGAATCAATGCTAATCTAATCTTATTATTTTCAATCTATCTTACATAATGGGCCTCTCATAAGGTCATTAAAAGACCACTGTGGTTATTTTTATATAACATGTTAGCCAGTGGTGTAACCACCGCAGTAGTAGCCGCAGCGACTGCTATGGGGCCCACAGGCACAGGGAGTCCAGCCTTGTCATACGCCATGTCATGCCTAAGAACGTCTGGGCTCTCGGTCCCGTGGCCTGCTCTGCTATACGACTTAGTAAGTCTAAGGCCCTATGCTTTAGATGTACTTGACGTTAGCCGCATGTCTTTTTTTTTACTGGATAGCCATTACAATTTTATTTTACACATTGGTCAACTTTATGGTCTCCTTGTGAAGTCTATGTAAAAGAAAATAAGTAGATCTTTATGACTAAAATCAGGTTAGGACTGGCCCAAAAAGAGGCAGAGGAATACCCGGTAGACCCAGGAGCATGGTTGTCCCATGGGTATGGCAAGCCTAGCATGATTTTAAAGGAGAAAGGCAGAGAAAGAGAGGCAGAAAGAATCAATTCCACAGGTGGGCCCCAAACACCTCAGTCCGACTAAAGTGGGAAAATGTGTAGTAACAATATTAATAAAAATAAAAGTCAAACAAGACTGTAGATTGTATTACTATACACACTGTCTTATCTATTAATTTGCCATTTCTATTTATTTTTCTCTATGATTGTTGAAAAGGATTTTCTACTCCTTTTATCATTTCCATTTGCTTTATGTCTATGCTAACGTTTATTTATGTTAAAGGTTAATCCAATCAGTAATATGCCCTCTAACCTCCTCAGTTCTATTTTCATACTTCTTCTATACTTGAAACCCTCTTGTCCTATTATGATTTGTTTTGCTGTAGGGCAATAAGTTAACTGGTAACTCAATTATCCTTACAGCTGTTAAGGCTGAGAAGGTTACCTTTGAAACATCTGTCAAAAAGCACCTTCAGAGAAGGTGAAAAGATTTCCTACCTAATATGAATCTATTAATAGAAAAAAAAAAGAAAATATGAGACTATATTGAAACATGTTCACTATCTGCTCGGTGGCCAAAAAAAAACAACACTGATCAATACAAATACACTATATAAGAATCTGAAAATTACAACTCCAATCCACTTTTTAATTAGTTGCTAAGCCCTACCCTCAACCCCACTGTGAATGATTTACACTATTTACCACTACAGGCTTTTTATCATACAAACTGTACAGTTTGTGATATTAAAGGGTTGTCCCACTACATTGATTCATCTTACCTCAGCCCTGTTTTCTTGGTTTCACTTTGAATTCAGGAGCGTGTTTACTGGCTTCTGATAGGCTGCAGTAGAAGCCAGGTCTGTAGCTATAGCAACCTGTGCTGACAGCCTATCATGACAGATTGAACAGGTCTATAGCTATAGTGAACTGAGTAGCTGATGCAGCCCATAAAAGAGAGGATATCTAGAAATAGGTAGGACACTGTTAATGGACACATATTACAAAGTGACTTGTTTTTGCAAGATCTTTAAAATAAAAAGCAATCCTTCTAGTGAGACAACCCCTTTAAGGGAGACATGTATGAAAGTGTTTTTGCCCATTTTCTGGCGTAAAATGCACCAAAGTGAGCAGTGTGCGAGGTTTGGTGCATCAAATTAACATGTTTGGCAAATTGTTCGACAGATCCGACACTTTTTATTCCGCCAAACATGTGGGGGCGTCCTGGGGTCGTTATGGAGGCATGTCCAATATTATACCAGTTATTATACCAGTAAATAATCATGAGTAATTTCTGATAATTATCAAACTATATAAAATTCAATTATATAAGTTAAGAAAACACTAACCTATATTTTTATGAATTATGTTAAAAATAAAATGTTCCGATTTTTATTATTTTTATTTTTTACTACATTAAATGAAAGAAATTTTGATCAGATAGTGATAAGTGTTGAAATGTATTATTGCTGCTGTTACCCTTTATTCTACATACGGCAAAACACAGCACACCACAGGTCTTGCTGGGACCTGTGGTCCACCAAGAAAGATTACTACCATAGTTTCTATTTACTGACATGCTATTTTAATTAATTTTTTTCTTTTATTTCTAGCCTGTAGCCCAGACACATGTTTGGCACATTAGTAATGCACCAAACACACAGCACGTCGAACTTTAGACGCCATTTATGAGTGCACATAAACCACTTTCATAGATTCAGGTGCATTTTGCATTAAAAACCAGATGCAATGTCTATTATCACACGTGCCTCGCACATGCCTAAGTTTTTAATAGTAGTAGTCCAGTTTATGGAACTGACAATTTCATAGAAATTGGACTAAAAGCTGTGTAACTGCCTATTCACAGGTGTTTAAGGCTATGTCTACACTGCAGTGGACAAAAAACGACCTGAAAACGAATTACTAAAAACGTTCATGAAACTGAGTTTTCTGTCCACTGCCTGTCAAAAGCAGCTGAAAAAACGTCCGTTTTTTGGCGCGTTTTTCAATTTTGGAGCTTTTTTTTGAGCGTTTTTTGAAGCGTTTTTTGGAGCGTCTTTGCTCTGCTTTTTAATGTATTCACAAATTAAGCCATTGGATGTAAACTACACCCTACAGGTGGAGTTAACATGTTAAGTATTCACTTCCTTTAGATCACTGTAGCCATTGTGAGCACATTGTCCTTTGTGTGCTACTACTTTATTAAATTTTGCACCAGATTCTTGCACCAAAATACATAAAACCCCACATTATCTTTGCATACAGCAAGATAACTTTATTAGCTTCAAAATCTGTAAAGAAAAGGATTTTAACGCTAAAATCCCAAAAAACGCATAATTGCTCCAAATTCCGTAAAAAAATATATTTTAGTGTCAGAAGCGAGATCACTTTATTAGTGCCAAAATTTTTAAAGATATTGATCTTAGCGCCCAAATCCGTAAAAAAACGGATTTTGGCACCAAAATCCGTAAAAAAAACCCTTTTTTTTCTTGTCAAAAGCTAGATCACTTTATTAGCGCCAAAATCTTTAAAAATATGGATTCTAGCGCCGAAATCCGTAAAAAATTTATTTATTTGCGTCAAAAGCTAGATCACTTTATTAGCGCCAAAATCTGTAAAGATCCGGATTTTAGCCCAAAAAACAATAAAAAAACGGATTCTGGTGCCGAAATTTGTAAAAAACATATTTTTTGGCGTCAAAAGCGATATCACTTTATTAGGGCCAAAATCTGTAAAAAAAATATATATTTTAGTGCCAAAAAACGTAAAAACCGGATTCTTGCGCCAAAATCCGTAAAAAAAAACGTATTTTTGGCGTCAGAGGCGAGATAACGTTATTAGCGCCAAAATATGTTAAGAAAAGTATTTTAACACTAAAATCTGTAAAAAAACGGATTCTGGCGCCAAAATCCGTAAAAAACTTATTTTTGGCGTCAGAGGCGAGATAACGTTATTAGCAGCAAAATCTGTAAAAAAATTATTTTAGTGCCAAAAAACGTAAAAAAACGGATTATTGCGCCAAAATCCATAAAAAAACGTATTTTTGGCATCAGAAGTGAGATAACATTATTAGCGCCAAAATCTGTAAAAAAAAATTATTTTATTGAAAATAAATTTAAAAAAAAAAACACGGTTTCTTAAGCCAAAATGAGTAAAAAAACGGATTTTTGGCGTCAGAGGCGAGATAACGTTATTAGCGCCAAAATCTGGAAAAAAAAATATTTGTGTCAAAAAACGTAAAAAAACGGATTCTTACGCCCAAATCCGTAAAAAACGTATTTTCAGTGTCAATAGCGAGATAAACTTAGCGCCAACATATGTTTAGAAAAGGATTTTAGCATCAAAATCTGTATAAAAAAAACTGATTCTGATGCCAAAAATCTGTAAAAAACGTATTTTTAGCGAAAAAATATGAATTGCGCAAAAATCGTTAGCGACCAAAGCATGATCATTTTATTACAAAAGGTACAAACAAGGACACATCAGACACTTGTATGCAAATTTGATATGGATTAACCTTTGTTACACCCACTATAGGTGGGACTTGGGTCTCTGGGAGGGTTTTCAATGAAAAATCGCGGCAAAAAAATTGCGAAAACGCGCCAAAAAACGCGCCGAAAGATGTCCGGCGCTTTACATAGACTCATGTAGTAAATTTTCTTCCCGGCTCTGGCGATTTTTAGAACATGTTGCAAAATACGACCAGTGAAAAAAACGAGCAAAAAAAAATAAGCTAAGTGCATACCGCATGAGGGTTTAACATTAAAGTCTATGGGAGATGATTACAGTCGTTTTTCCAGCGTTCTTAGAAAACGAAAAACGCTGAAAAAAATGACGTTTTTCTGTGCAGTGTAGACAGAGCCTTAACTGTGTGCTCCCAATTGTCTTTTGACTTAATCTCAGTACTCCACCAGGAATACAAAGATCCCTTAGTTAACCCAAGTTATAGTCAAAATTGGTCTGGAACACAAATTTCAATCTTAGCACTCTTAATGCATTTACATAATAATGATATGGATATTAAAAACCTTTACTTCGTCTCTATGGAATGAATGGGATTAAAAGTTTGCAGTTTTTAAATGAACAGGCAAGATGGTTCACAAGCATCTCTGTATGCAGTTCTTTTCCATTACAATTCATTTTCTTTTACTTCTCACCTTCTCCCAAACTTTATTTTCCAATTCTGTTCTTCTGTGCCCTTGATTTATCGTTGCAAAACCCAGCATTTCACAGACGTTGTGTCTTCAGAAGTATAAACAATGTGGCTTGTTTTAGCTTTACAAGGCCATATTCTGAAAGTAGAGTTTTAGGTATTAAACAGTAGAATGTAGGTAAAATGTCTCTCTTCGATTGTAGCATATTATGATAATATAAATGATACTGTTGTGCATAGTACTAACCAAAACTTAAGAATAATTAAAGGCATAGTTTAGCTTATAAACAAAACATGATTATTAGTGAGGGGATTGTTATAATAATGAATAATAATGAAAAAGTGTTGCTTATATTGTCTTGTCAAATAAAGATTTGACACTATCTGTTTTGCATAATGATACTCCTACAAAGAGAGCTTGTAAAAACTCTTCCCGAAATTTTAATAGAGGAGAGAGAAACACTGCACCGATATTTTGGAAAGGTTTTTAATTTTTTCGACGATGTATGTGCACATACACTTCTAGAGTCATTTTTAATTTGGATACCGCACAACGAGGCAGGGAGAAAATAATTTATTCTCCCATAGCAGTAAAAAATTATGTTCTTTGTTCACATAAAAGCCCTTCACAATTTATTTTAAATTAACATTCTATGGTATGTGTTTTCCAAACTTCTGCATGACTACTTAGTCAGGCATTACAGTTGCCTACCTTTTAAATCAAGTATTTATGTTAAATGTATTTTGAAATATTTTTGGTCACACTTTGCTTACCATGTCACTACCAATATAGATGTAAAAATGCAAAAATGTCACAGTGTTCAATTTAGTCACTAAGCCTTATTATATAATGACACTTCCTGTTCTGTAAAGATCACTTTTCAGCAGTATCTTTACTATCATCACTGACAGGATTACAACGACCAGCAACAGTAGTCCAAGATCCACCATTCACAATTAGGGGGACATGTATCATCGGGCTTTTCACTTCTTTCTGGCATATAATGCGCCACACTGTGCCAGCTCTGCTGTCGGACGCACCTGCCCTAGGTGTTAGGCGCATTCTGCGAAAGCTTTACCACTTTGTAATGCGCCTAACATGAAGGGGCGTTCTGTGGGCGTTCTGGGGCAGGATGCACCACATTCGAAAACTTTGACGCATGTATGAATGCGGGTCGGCAATTACAGTCAGACCTATTTCAATGTGGTCTGTCTGAGCCGGAGGCATCGAAGTTTACATCGCATTTATGAGCTCTGCCACTAGCATACATCAGGCACAGTTTTCACCCCAAAAAACGGGAATCGATGTACTTCGATGTGCCGAAGTGTGTACCTGCAATATGCATTCCTTATGGTACTTGACACTGCTGGGTCCTGTAGTTCTACAACTACCAAGTGTATACATGTGTGTATACATATGTGTGCCTGCAATGTGTATTCCTGGTACTTCAGACTGGCCTGTGTAGCAGACATGGTGGGTCCTATTTTACAGAAGCTGCTGTGGAACTACAGTACCAGAATACTACACTACATAGCATTAAAAACTGAAAGCATATGTCGTGTAGTATCCTGTAGTCCCAAAGCAGTTGCTGTAGAACTACAGGTCCCAGCCTCAAGTACCATGAGGTATATACATTACAGGCACACCCTATACAGTATGTTTAACATGACATATATAATGTGCTCTTTGACTGTTATTGTTTTCTTTTGTTCTTACTGTGCAAGCAGGAGGATGAGGGCTCAGATGGGTGGTGAGGGGTGCAGACTGGGAGCTGGAGCAGAGCAGTGCCGTCTGTGGCTGCTGTCTGATTCCACAAATGTTCCGCCCAGGAGACTTAAGCAACGCCCACTTCCTCTGCCTGGCCTCCTCCTCAGGGCACAATACATTCTAGCTGTCACTACTGCTGCTTGTAAAGATCACAGCTTTGTGGCATGGGGGCCTGCGGGGCCCGGCCACAATTGCGACCGCTGCGACCCCTGTAGCTACGCCACTAAATCCACCATCCAAACCTCTAGTGGCAGCAAGTTCCATAGACTCACTGGTCTTACAGTAAAGAATTCCCTTCTGTGTGATGGTGAAACCTTCTTCCCTCTAGATGTAGATGATGTCCCCTTGTTGTTGTTACAGGCCTTGGTGTAAAAGGTCATGCAAGAGACCTGTGCACTGTCCTTTCACATATTTGTGCATGGTAATTGAGCCAAGCTGAATAACCCATATTTTATAGTCTGTCTTGGTATTGTTTAAAGGGACATCTTCCTTCCATGATTTGTCTGCTGACTGAAATACATTATTTCCCTGGCTATTGATCCTCTTCCTTCTTAATTGACCACTGTGTTTGATCTTTATCCTGACCTTGGCCTTGTTTCTAAACATGCTGCTGCCTAATTCTAATCCAGTTTTCTACTCCTGGTATTTTCTCCTGGAGTCTCTTGATTGAATTTCTACTCTATACTCAGTGCATTGTGATGGAATTCTGGGTCATGGCATTTGGCTGTATTCCTGATCACACCACTGCTATCACTGCCAATTCATGACTATGCTTGAAACCATGACCTGGTTAAAGAGGGAAAATCATGGGATTTCTTATACTTCACAACTCATTCTAGTCATAGGTGAACTGTGGCTTAAGAATTTCACATCCCAGTATGTGACTGTAAAGAGTATTTAGTAAATTCAGAGGTTTAACAGAAAAATAATGGGCACATATTCTTAAAATATTCTAATTTTTAGCAACAAAACAATTTATATATAAATAACAAGTATACTTTTTTTTAACCACAAGTATATATTTTTTTAATGATCCCAGAATAAAACAGAAAACCTAAGATAGGAAATACAAACACTATCATGCATGTCTAGAAAGAATATGAATACAGACTTTTTCTACATTTTTAACATATTCATGACATTGAATAAGAAATGCAATAATGCAATTTAAAGCAATCTCCTGCAAGAAAATCAAGGAAGCAAATTGAGGTTAGTATCCTCTTAAATCTATAGATATTAATTTCCTGGAATCTCCCCTGATACATTTAATTTAATTTGAAATTATAATGAATGTCAAAGAGTGGAATAATTATAAAAAGGATGTAGAACAGTTTGTGTGAAGCTTTAGAACAAGAAATAAAGGTACTCATGTGAAACATTTATACTCATGCAGTACATATTTACAAAACATACAATAACAATGAGCATATAGTATATAAAGAGTAACTAGTAAATAAGTAAATACACAATATAAAAAATATAACATAACAATTGAAAACAAAGATAATGGTCCACATTTATTGAAATGCACTTATGTGTTTTTCACATACCTTTTTTAATTTTATCAAAAATTTGCACAATGTTGATAAATTTAATACAAATTGCTCAAAACATTATTTGTAATGACTTCAGTACTTTAAACTAGTACTTAAACTAGTTCAGAATTTCAATTCTATTGATTCAATATTATTGACGAATACAGAAATAGAATTACTTTGCCCTCACAATGTATATTTTGTGACTTTATTAAAATCTTAATATTATCACATTGTTTCTTTTTACTTTACTGTCTGCATTATATACTTCTTTGGTACATTTATATCATTAAGGTTAGAAATCTATTTGCTGTGTTGCTGTGAACCTAATAGGACTACTTTATTAAACCATTTCACTAAATAGATTACTCCATGCAAAGTAACTGCCAGTGACACAACTGAGATTTATGAGAATTAGCTTATTTAAATATTGTAATTTATTTAAATGATGTATCCTCACATTAATCTTTGCAGTGAGTCACCAAATTTACATTCTGCAAATTAATTTATTTTTGGGAAGTATATTTTTTCCCATTCTCTTGCTAAGCTTATCAATTTTTAATGTTATTAGTTTACCAAAACTCATAACACATTATATTATGAAAGCAATAAAAGTATACATCTTCTTGTATGTCCAACAGTACAAAGTCTTAAGAATAGGTTTAACAGTCCTTTGCATGTAACATGGGAAGGAATTACTTTCTAAAGCATACTGTACCTTCTAAAAATATTGGGGTTCAGCGAAATATCACATTAAAGGGTTTGTCTCACTACAAGGATTGCTTTTTATGTTAAAGATCTTGCAAAAACAAGTCACTTTGCAATTTGTGTCCATTAACAGTGTCCAACCTATTCCTAGATATCCTCTCTTGTATGGGCTGCATCAGCTCTTCAGATTGCTATAGCTACAGACCTGTGTGATCTCTCCTGATAGGCTGCCAGCGCTGGTCGCTATAGCTACAGACCTGGTGTACTCAATAGCTCATCACTATAGGCCAGTAATAGCCAGTAAACGCCTCTGAATTCAAAAATGAACCCGAGAAAACAGGACTAAGGTAACATGAATCGATGTAGTGAGACAACCCCTTTAACTTTAATATGTGACATGTTCAGTCATTATACTATAAAAGCTTGTGATTTGAAATTCAAGCTCTTTGTGTATGGAGGCAACTAAAGAGAAAGGAGAAAAACCCAGCATCTCCAAGAAGTATTTTACAAACTGTATTTGTACTTTATGAGTAGGCGGTATCATCATGGCACCAATACTATGAGGGTGCTCTTCCTGTATTAGCTACAGAAGCCCACATTGCAAGTAATGTAGGGACTATTGATTATTTGGGCCACATGCATGAAACAGTTTTGGACTAAAATTCACTTTTTTCCCCATAGGTTTCTATAAAAATAATAAAAAGTTACACATATTTTGTATCGCCCTGTCCGAAAAAGTTCGATCAATTAAAACACAATATCAGTTATCCCGTACACAGAACACCATAGAAGAAAACATTTCCAAATACCAAAATTGCTTTTTTTTGGTCATTTCACGTCCCATGAAAGTACTTTTCTTTCACATTTTGCCCACTTAAAATTTTTTTGGGTGGTTTCCCAGTATATTCCATGGTACGATAAATGACACCATTAGAAAGTACATCTTGTCCTGCAAAAAAAAAACACTCATATGTCTATTTAGGTTGAAAAATAAATACTTTATGGCTTTTGGAAGGTGAGGAAGAGAAAAATATAAAGTCATATTTTTCTTTGGAGGGATTTAGGGGTTAAATAGGCGAAGCTTAATGAAGTTCACAGGTATAGCATATGAAGGCTTATTACATTTAGAGCATCTTTCAGTGTCTTTGTGCCTAAAAAAAGAAATTTACACTATCTAATACAGTGTTTCTCAACTCCGGTCCTCAGGACCCACCAACAGGTCAAGTTTCAGGATTTCCTCAGTATTGCACAGGTGATATAATTCTTTTCAGTGCGTTCTGCACAGGTGATATAATTATTGTCAGTGGATTAAGTGGAAGATCCTGAAAAAATGAACTGTTGGTGGGTCTTGAGGACTGGAGTTGAGAAACACTGATCTAGTACCTGAATTAGATTTCTAGTATAATTTTAACCACTTTATGGTGTAAACTATATTATGTGTGTCAGGTGGTTTGAGGGCATACTTGTTAAACTTTATCCATTTTTTTAATTTTTTTTTTTAAATACAGCTACCTTGGAGTTAAACAGCTCAATTTTTTGAGGAAATAAGACCTCAGAGAAAACTAGCGAAAACTTTGTCACCAGAATACTGATATAAGTCACTTGATAAATTGCCCCCGCAGGTATTAGAGAAGACTAGTAAATGTGTCCCAGTGTATTTAATTGATAGATATACTTTATGTCTTATTTATTCATATAAACTTTTTATACCACTTAACCAATGTTTTCAACAGTGATTTTAAACATTACATTGATATAACAATTCTTACTAGAGAACTTGTGTCATAGGTTACTGTGCACTACGTTCCTGATAGAGTGCTCTCATATATTCAGTCTTTGTAATATTTTCCATATAAACTAGCAGACAAATACATTCATACAGATATATTTGTATTCTCTGACAACTGAATAATGTTGCACAACCATTTTTATTATTTTGTTCATGCTGATGTCATGGTCAGGTTAGTGACAATGCTGGCTTAAAACTAATATAACATGTTTTGTGTAATTACTTTTACATAACATACAATTAACATTTACAATTAGAATACTCCCCAGGTTTAGTTTACCCCTTTCAGATTATTCTAAAATTTGTCAGATATATTAAACAGATATGTATAGAAACTTGTAGTTTAATTAACTATTATAAGTAATAGCAAAGCCATTGTTGTCCATAGTACAGGCCCTGCAGGGGTTGTCCATTACTTATGGGTTTTCGTTTTGGTGTTCTTTTTAGTGTCCCCTTATGACCTGCAATAGGCATAGAAGTGTTCAAGCTTTGCTGAGTTTGCTAACTTCCATTTATCAAGCTTTTATGACATGCCCCATAGATACAAAGAATACCCTTACGAAGGAGTTTTCCCACCACAAACTTGATGGAGTATCAAAGGGATATGTCATCATGTCTGGGACCTGCATCAATATTGAGAACAGGCCCCGAAACCTGCCAGTTTTGAACAGAAGATGGTCATAATGCTGAATGGAGATTTCGAGTACAGCCCAGTGGAACGCTTGGTTGTACTCAATATTCCCATTGAAATTAATGGGAGATATCTGGCCACCTCTCCATTTTGAATGGAGAGTTTTTGGGATCTATCAATGTTTATGGTGGGAAAACCCCTGTTTTTATAAGCATATTTAGAATATAGGTGATACACAATGCTGTCTGCTGGTTTGATATAGAAGAATGTAGAGCAGTGACCTAACTATAGGGGTTGTAGCAGTTGTTGTGACCCAAAAGTGATTGATAAAGTACATCAGGGCCTTGCATACACTGTACTTATTTTGTCTGGAACCTTGCATGCAAAGCGGCACATATTGCATCAGGACCTTGTGTGCCTTGTACACTGTCTTCCTATACTTTTAACCCAGTTCTGCTCTATATCACCAGGGCGCCATGTTCATTAAAGGGGTTCTCCGAGAAAAGAAGAAAACTAAATAGATAAACTACATGTCATAATGAAAAAATTCCTATATTTGGTGTGATTATAGTACATAGAATCTTTAGCTCAGTTGGGAGGCAGTGGCTGTTGTGGGAAATGTAGTTTTCATAGCTCCACCCACTAGCCCAGTGATCCAACATGGCGGTAATATGTGATATAACAATGTCTGTAAATTGTTCAGAGACTGGACTGTGACATAAATTTACTGCTTATCTAAAGTATTCCTCCATTAGGTGTTCTTATTTTTTGGGGGGAATCTCACACAACCCCTTTACACTTAATTCAGCATAAATTATACCCGACAATTTCCATGCACCCCAGACACAACACTCGTTGCCACTAATATGTCTTGTACACACTTCTTAGGACACAAAATTGTGTGCACAGGTGACAAAATAAAATGACATTCAAAAATAAATTATACAGTTATACTAAGTAAAAAAGGGAAATAACAGATATAGCAGCCTAGCATGATCTCTAGTCATTTCCTCTTTCTTTGAGGTTGGGAGATATGGGAAGTACACTTGACCCCAAACATGTGAATCAATCTCTATTGTACAAGTCATATTTTTTATATTCTCAGTCCATTCTCTGCTTTATCTGCTAGTTTATTAGGCAAATGTGTTGTTTATGACTAGACAGTAAGATAATAAAGGAGAAGGAGATTCTTCATCGCACTAAATTCACCTCAGTACGGTTCTACAGCTTGGATAAATGAATGTCTATCAGTCCATCCTTTGAAGCCGCAAAAAAACAGGTTTCGGTGTCAAATGTGACACTTGGGCCACATGCATGAAAACTGTTTAGGTCTAAAATTCACTTTGTTGCCCATAGCAACCAATCAGAGCACCCCTCTCACTTCTCCAGAGCACTATATGAAATGAAAGGGGCGCTCTGATTGGTTGCTATGGGCAACAAAGTGAGTTTTAGACCTAGACATTTTTCATGCATATGGCCCTTGGCTTTTCCGACTAATAATGCACATCCTCCTCTCCACTACATATTCATGATATAGTACCCAAACAAAATACAGTAAAATTGTCTGTCTATCACAGAGTTTTTTTCACTTTATTTCAGGAATTAACTAGATTGTGGCCAGTTATATAAAGTTATGTTATCTTTGCATTTATTAGACCTCGGTTTTTGGACAGTGTGAATTAAAAATCGCAAATATAATGGTTTGCTTACCAAAAACCATTACCTTGTGACAGAGCCAAGATCAGTCCCATAGAATTTGTTTACATGTATCATAATGACTTTTACACATCAACCCTCTGGTGCTTGGTCCATACTATACGACCATTAGATTATATACAGGTTGTTAACACACTCATGTACGCTTCTGATGGGTTTGTGTTGGCATACCCTGTTGAGTTTATGCCTTAATCCCTTAAACCGAATGCCTGAAAAGTAGTTTTTGCCTCCTTGCATTCAACAGTTGTAACTTTTTTATTTTTTCAATGACACAGTTGTATGAGGCCTTGTTTTATTTGAGACAAGTTGTACTTTAAGGGGGAATAGTTTAAACTCACTTATAAATAATTGCAGATTTTTTTTATTTTTTTAAAAAAAAAAATTGTATTAAAAAAAAAAAATGTTTGCTCCATTCACATTTCACACTTAATAACATGTTAGATTAATTCAACAGGTTATTACGGTCGTGTGGATACGTGTGTAGGGGTTTTTGTGTGTGTAATGTATGCACAATTATTTTTTATTAAATATTTATTCTTATTTTATTATTTATTTTTATATTTTTTTTACACTTTTTATGTTTTTTACTTTTTTTTTTTTAATCCCATGAAAGGAGAACTATTTTACTTTTTTTTTTTTTACACTTGGTAATGTATTAGCATATTCATATATGCTAATACATTGTAATCTGTGTCAGTATGACACAGGCAGTGATCAGGACAGCACACAGGCTGCCCTGATCACTGGCTTGTTACACAGACATCTCTAGGGCTACTCTGGGCCCCCAGGGCTGACTATGCAGCCGTTCCCCGGGCTCTGTCGGGAGTTCCGATCACCCATCAGTGCAGGGAAACCCTTTGATTGCAGCAATCAAAGGGTTAAAGCACCGGGGAGCTGCAAACTCCGATTTCTGCAGCGAAGCCAAAAGACATCGCTGCAGACGAACGACCTGAAATGACCTGAAATGCCCGCTGTCAAAAGACGGTGGGCGGTCATTAAGGAGTTAAGCCAGTGTCTCCCCACTTACTGAGATAAGCTGTACAATTGTTTACCCTTTAATTGTTATTTAAAGCATTGTCTGTCTTATTGGTCAGTAGCTTTTTCTGTCAAAATTTTTATTACATATATCAATTCTATATAGACTTTCTTTTTGTGGTTATTTTCAATCATCTCCTGCACCAGGAGATCTTGGGCCTAAGATAGACCACAAGCAGAGTACCAGGCTTCACCTACCACACTGCCCTTCACTGTGCCAAAAAAAAGCCTTTCACCTCCCTCATCTCCACATTACACAACAACCCAAAACGTCTGTTTGACACCTTCCACTCCCTCCTCAGGCCCAAAGCTCAGGCCCCGGTCACTGACCTCTGTGCTGAAGACCTGGCCACTCACTTCAAAGACAAAATTGACAGCATCCGGCAAAACATCACATCACAATCCCCAATTAACACCCATCCTGTCCCTCCCCGCACGTCCTCTAATCTGCTCTCAGCCCTTGACCCGACATCAGAAGAAGAAGTGTCCAGGCTTCTCCTGTCTGCTCGCCCCACCACTTGCTCTAGTGACCCCATTCCCTCCCACCTTGTCCAGTCCATTTCTCCAGCTGTCCTCTCTCACCTCACTACAATCTGTAACCTCTCTCTCTCCACTGGGATCTTCCCATCTTCCTTTAAACATGCTGTTATAACTCCCTTACTTAAAAAGCCCTCTCTGGACCCCTCCTGCGCCGCCAACTCCAAACTCCTGGAACGCTTGGTCTACTTTCGCCTGATTCGCTATCTCTCTGCTAACTCTCTTCTTGACCCTCTGCAATCTGGTTTCCGCACCCTACACTCCACAGAAACTGCTCTTTCTAAAGTTTCAAATGATCTCCTGACAGCAAAATCGCAGGGTAACTACTCATTGCTGCTTCTTCTGGATCTCTCTGCAGCATTTGACACTGTTGATCACCACCTCCTCCTCAACATGCTCCGCGCCATCGGTATCCAGGACACCGCTCTCTCTTGGTTCTCTTCCTACCTCTCTGATCGCTCCTTCAGTGTCTCATTTTCCGGTTCTACCTCCTCCCCTCTTCCTCTTGCTGTCGGGGTTCCTCAGGGATCCGTTCTTGGTCCTCTCCTCTTTTCACTCTACACAGCCCCCATTGGACAAACCATCAGTAGATTTGGCTTCCAGTACCATCTCTACGCTGATGACACTCAACTATACACTTCCTCCCGAGACATCACTCCTGCCCTGCTACAAAACACCAGTGATTGTCTGTCCGCTGTCTCTGACATCATGTCCTCTCTCTATCTCCAACTAAACCTCACTAAAACTGAACTTCTAGTCATCCCACCATCTACTAACCGACCTCACCCTGCTATTTCTCTCTCCGTGTGTGGCACCACCATAACTCCTAGGCAGCAGGCCCGCTGTCTGGGGGTTATATTAGATTCTGATCTGACCTTCACCCCCTATATCCAATCCCTTGCCCGCTCCTGTCACCTGCACCTCAAGAACATCTCCAGAATCCGTCCATTTCTCACTGTGGAAACAACTCAAACTCTCATTGTTGCGCTTTGTCATTCTCGTCTCGACTTCTGTAACTCCCTACTTGTTGGTCTTCCTCTCTGTAAACTCTCCCCTCTCCAATCTGTCCTGAATGCAGCAGCCAGGCTTGTCTTTCTTTCCAGCCGCTATACTGATGCCTCTACCATGTGTCAGTCTCTGCACTGGCTGCCTATTCAGTACAGAATACAATATAAACTCATCACTCTCACACATAAGGCTCTCCACAGGGCTGCACCCCCATACATCTCCTCCCTTATCTCTGTCTACCACCCTACCCACTCCGCTCTGCTACTGATCTAAGACTACACACTTCACTCATCGGAACCTCCCATGCCCGTCTCCAAGATTTTGCACATATTGCACCAGTTCTCTGGAACATGTTACCCCATGTGATCAGGCACACTCACAACCCTCACAGTTTTTAGTGCGCTCTGAAAACTCATCTTCTTAGACAAGCCTATCAAGATCTCTAATTGTCAGCCCCCCAAATTCTGTCATAGATTCGTCACTTCCTGCACTTTGGCACCCACAGGCACTTATCTGTATATAGATGTATGGTTGGGATGGCAGGTTCATCCAAATTTTATGTATACTACCTCATATTTATGTAACATGGCTGGTCCATTGTAAACCAAGCACTTGTCACCCTTTGTTTCACCCATACACCCTAATAGATTGTAAGCTCTTGCGAGCAGGGCCCTCACACCTCGTGTCTCATTTGTCAGTAGCTTTTTTATAATGTAATGTCTGGTTTGTCTGTGCTTATTCCCTCTATATTGTAAAGTGCTGCGGAATATGTTGGCGCTATATAAATAAAGATTATTATTATTATTATTATTATTATTATTATTATTATTATTATTCTATTGCCATTGCTGTGAACTTTAGTCAGGTGAAGCAGAAAGCTATACCATACGTGGTACTTTTACATGAAGAAGGTTTAGGTAAGCCCCAAAACACATAGGGGGAAATGTATGAAAAGTGGTGCTACCTCAACAGTGATACCTCTCAGTAAGTTACTGTAGCATTTGTCAGTATGTATAAAAGTTTCTCACAGCACTTTATAAATGTGTGTCATTGCAAGACACATTTATGGGCCAAAAAGTGACGTATAGAGTGTATGTGGCAAATTTTGTCTCAGTCTCACCAAGATGAAATTGGTATGGATTGGTATGCCAGATTTGTGCTACATTTTGTCATGACCCATTCATGAATGTGGCACGTCATACAAATCTGGTGAGACACAACCCTGTAGATTGGTACTTACAAAAGTGTCCGGTCTGTCGCAGCATGCACCAGATTTTGACTTAGGACTGTTCATTCATCTGTCGGACAGGGCTATGTCAGGTTTTTTTTTCTATATCAGTGGGCATGATGGGAGTTGTAATTACCAAACAGCTCGAGAGCCGCACTTTGCAGACCAATGTTCTATTATATCTCCATGAACCAGTAGTTTGAAAAACATGCAAAAAAATAAAATAAAAATAAAGGCTACTTTACTTGGGTTATTGCAGTTACACCATTAAATGACTATATTTTGGCCAGTTACATATAGCTATGTTGATTATACTGGCATGCTATGTTCTTATTTAGAGAAAACTTTTTTATGACATACTGCAGTGTTGTAACAATGCTGGTTGGCATGAACAGAAACAAAAAATATAAGAAATTAAGCCAACCAGCAGTTGCATGCAAGTAAAATGCAGTGTATATAAAAAAAGAAATACAAGGACGTAACAAAGGATGAGGGACAGCAAGGTGGACAATGACAAAAACACGGCTTGAGAAGGAAGAATAATTTACTTGAATTCAGAAGCAAGACAACAAAAACATCTATATTTGCATAAATCCACAGCACACCACAAAGAGAGTTGCTAGTCCGGACCTGGGGAATCTATGGATGTAATAGGGCTCGTGTGGTAGGAGACAGGACAATACGTCCAGAAGAATGGAGGAGAGGCCGGCTTCTCATCCATTCCTCCGGACGTTTTGTCCTGTCTCCTACCACACGAGCCCTATTACATCCATAGATTCCCCAGGTCCGGACTAGTACACTTTCTCCACAGTGGCGTTTATATATCGATTTTATTGGCCACATCCATCATACCTTATCTCTATTATACTTAGATGCCTCTTGATAAAGGCTCATTGAGCCGAAACGTCGGTATTAGAATTTAGACATAAATCAGTTTTATGATTAATCATTTTTAATTTTCATTCAGTGAATCTTAAATAAGTGATAAAAATAGCATATAAATTAGTATACTGTAAATATTTTTACAACAATAGCCTATTCTAATCAAATCAGAGTAACAATAAATGGAATATCATGATAATAGAGCCAATCTGTTATAAAATAGAAATGGCACTTTGACAATTCTGCTAGTACCAGTAATTACTTGTCCTCCCCATGGCATCTGGCTCAGGTCCACAGACTCCATATCTGGACATAGCTATTGACATGAATAAGAAGCTATCTCTGAATAAATTAATATAGTCAAATATAGTGCATTTTTAGCTAATCGAGAATCAATCACTATTGAATGCATTTACATATTGATTGTTCCATCTTAGGCTGCTTAAACCATTTCATTTGTTATTGCTGTGTAATTACAGCCTTCTGGTATGCAGTAGTAATTAATCTAGAGCAGTTCTTGAACTTTATTGTTTTTCAGCTGCCCTAGAATTTATTTTATGTTATCAATACCCCGTTGAATCTGTCAGTCACTCAACATATTCATTCAAAAGTCTCTTTCTAAAGGATTACTGATTGCGAAAATAATAGCATCGCATACTGTAACTATACTCATAAATGCAACATGGAGACAGGTTAGATTCTAAGGTCGGTGTCTTCAAGAATCATGCCAACTATGAAATATTTGCATGTGCCACAGTATAATGAAGGAAAAACACAACAGATTTCACTTTAATGAACAATCTGTTCATGGTAATGGTAAAAGAATGCACTGTAAGGAAGAGTCTCATGCCATGTGGATAATACATATTGATTAGCCATGGAAGAAACCTAAATAAAAAAGATCTATTTGATTGCTATTTTCTTCATACTCGCTTTCATTATAATACATAATATGAAAATAAATAACAATAATATTAACCTAAGCCACATTAAACATACAAATCAAAATATATATATTTAGTTCTATTCTTTTTAATCAAGAACAGTTAAATTTTCATTTGGCAAGCCTTCAATGACATCCAATCTGTTGTCTAGATCATGTAGGGTTGAACTGCACATGTGCCAACTCCCAAGGCTTCATCTGGTTACATACATTCACCGCCACCTTAGCTATTTGAATAAACCTTATAGTTTTTCCGAGCTCTACACAAATAATTCACACTTAGCATCCAACACTCATAAATGGTTTGGTGGTTTTCCCTATATGTATCAAAATGAAATAAACTTTACACTGGGGTCTAAAAATCTTTTCTTCTCCATAGAGCATACACTAATCAGAGTTACTTTAATTCAGAATGTCATAAATATGCAATTTAGGATGCAATGGAACAGACTGTGACTTCAATGATAATTACCATCATGTGTCAAATAGACCTCAATGGTGTTGACTGAAACGAAATCTCGGAGTTCTATTTATTTAGGAATAGATTTCTAGTAAAAATAATTCTAGGCACATAATGCTTATTAAGAAGCTGAAGATTACATTATTGTATTACAATGTAGTTAATTTAATTGTAAGCAAATGCTATTTATTTTTTATACTGAGTAACCAAAGACCTACACCCACTTTTCAGCTGGACACAACTTATGTGCCAATATACTAGTTACATAGGAAGTTTTACACTTTGTGTTTTTTTCATGTTATTTATTGTCCTGTGAGGTCTATATATACCATATTGACAGATCATGCACATTTTTTAATATCATACGTGGGTCTCTTCATTATCCTCATTCATTATTATCATTCAAAGATGATGTAAAGTAATGTTGCTCGTGGGACAAAGTTACATTTTACCTAAATCTGCTTTGTTTTTGGTTGGTAAGATTTGATTTTGGTGAAAATTGTCAAAAAATCAACCGTAACTGTAAATCTAACTCTAGGTTAGGGTTAAGGTTATCTAAGGTTTTTGTGGGTAAAAGAACTTTCTATTGCAAGTAAGTTATATGGGGTTTGAAAGTATTGATCAGCACCAAAAAGGAGGCTAGAGGTCCCTGCCTGCTAAGGCTTAAAGGAGTTTTGCCAAGAAGTGATTTCCTCACCTAACAGGCTGATACTCCCCTCTTGAGCAATGAAAAAAGGGGCGTTGTGTTTCTGTATTTAAAAAAACAAGTACTTCCTCTGTGATGCCATCGCTCCACCTCTCATGCACATTCCCGAGGCTGATATTCAGTCTCTGTAGTTGAGCAAACATTGTTTGGCTAATCCAAAGAGGATAATTGTATTGTGCACAAGCTATACGGGTTTTGTCTTCTGCCTCTTATCTGCTCAGGAGTAAAGATAAGCTCTGAGCAGGCAGCTTTCATTGACTACAGACAGGAGGAAGGGAGGGGGGCTGAGTAGGGAGCGTCTGCATGTTTACTCACATAATTACATTACAACCAGTGGATTCTCTATACAGCAGACACAGCCTGTGACACAGAAACAAAGATAGTGTAGATGCCCAGTAACACTGCTTTTTTCTCCCCCTCCCTTCAAAGCTTGTTCCTGCGTGCTGCCATCAGATAAGAAGTGCAAACAACGCAAGCGTAGCCAGGAGCTTGCCAGATCAGCTCCTGGTCATAGTCAGGAAACAAAGGGCATATAAGTCAGGCTGCAGCTCTCATATGCTTCACTTTTTTTACATATATTTAGAAAGGTGATTAAATACCCATTTTGGAGTATCCCACATCAACATTAGATCATGGCAAAACCCTTTTAAGCTTCATGGACTATTTTAACCAATCACATATTTTCATTTATTAAAACTGGTCTTAAAAATCAGTGGTAACAGTTATGATTATGACAGTAACACATTGTTCTAAATTTGTAACCGTAATCTCTGCCAATTACCAATATAAACAGGCTGCAGTATTGTCTAGTTTTGGCCTCAAAATAGATTTGTCATTGAATAACAATCTCTATTTAAAAGATATCTTGTTCTTTCTCTGAATGAAACAATTCTCATTGGTGCCAGAGCTTGTTGTGAAAACAAAGAACTATCAACCTATTATGTAATAAACTAGCCGGCACTTTGTCACATATGTAAGTATGTAAAATGTCCATCTGTTTGTCTGTGCATCCATGTAGTGGTAGATCATTTGGAAATAATGAATCTTTCTTTTGTGTCTATAATTATAACTTAATGTCCTGTTGTTTAAATCTAGCATATTCTTAGGAATTTTTGAGGTTTTTTTGTTTAAATTTTTCACTTCACTGCTGAAAAAGAATACTGACAACTTGCAGGTTTCTCTCTAGCCAGTAAACCTTATGATAGGGTAATACTTCTTACCCTGTAGAGATTACTTTGAAGCAGTCTCTTCATTATCTACATATGGTGTAATGACACCATTGACAGTAGGTCATAGTCATAGCTCAACACTTTCTGCCTCCCTATGCAGTGACCTCTGCACAGCTCACAGAGCATGTTCAGAACACTCTCCCATAGAGGTCAATGAGTCAGCTACAGACAACAGATTCACATATCCTTCTGTGGCTGCTGTATAATGTATCTCTTAATGCTGTTAAAAGCAGCTCAGGCAAGATGGCAACCTTAAAATTCATGTACAGAAAATAGAATTAAAAAAATAAAATAAATCAGAAAATAAAAACAGATTAAATAAAAGATATCCATTCCCTTTAACATTTTTTTTGGGAGGAGTTAGGTTTACTACTGATGCGCCTCACAATTATACATATAAGATAGACTTTTCCACGTTCCAAGATATTCTGAGAACTATAAGGATTTACTACTCATTTCTAAAACTCGATAGAGTTAAAACATTTTTTTTTTAAAGTTTGTCTTTATTTGTGATCAGTTTTCGTAAGAGGAAAGAAACATTATTAATAGACAGTCACTGTTTCCAACCGACACACATGGTCCTCCAGAGCTTAAACATTGACATAGAGAATAACAATCACATTCCAATATGTGTGTTTTCATGTTAATTAACTTCTATATTTTGTTCTTAACCAGGTTCATATCTTTATGAGTACACCATGCATAATTAAAAAGTGTAAACTTGTAAATTTGTGGGCTCTTGACTACATCTGGCACTCTTCATAAAGTTTTCCGAAATGTCACCCTGGAACTAATAAGGTTCCATAGCAAGTAATATAAGAAATAGAAAGATTACTATGGAGTAATCAAAAAGGAGCATAACATTTTAATTAGACTTTTAATTAAATTTATTGTAGTATACGATAATGTTTCATTTTGTCCAACATACAGAATTAGAATACATTACCATTAGACCTCAGGTACCATGTTTATAATATTATAAATATACAGGATTATTGCTTACTGTCTTTATAAGAGGATATAGTTAAACATTCCTTTTTAATATGGGACCAATGCTGTTGAATTTTTTTCCATCAGTCATCTTTCTAAAAGTTAAAGTTTAATCACAGGTATACATATATTGCAAAAAACATCGACATTTGTATTCCCTACGTATGACTTGACCAGTGCCAATACAGAATATAAAGAATGTCCTAAAGATTAACTGTCAAATACCTGTCTTTACTGTAGCTGGGAGAATGCTGCTGATAGCAGTCCAATTATAAAAAGGTGATTTTTCCTGTTAAAGTTTAATGCATGCTTTTAGTGCTCTGTTATGACTCATTCTACTAGAATTACAATTTTTGCCATCCTTTTTAATTTTATTTATTAAAACATACACAGAAAGGATGGTAGATAGAAAAAATTTTGATGTATTTTAATCTTAAAGGAGTTGTCTCCCCACAGGGTTTCAAAGAATGCATGAAAGAAATTCTCTGTCACTTCCTGGTTCAGACTAATTTGCATAAGCTACATGCTGTACGCTCGTGTGCTTTCAGATGCTAATTAGATTAGATTAGCTTCTCAAAATAACTTGCAGAAGACATTCTATCTGATCCCCAAAACAAAAGCCCTAATTACAGAGCTGTTTACTTGAGATAAATCAAGCTTTTTACTGTCTGGCAGCACAGGACACTGACTGACACTGCTGACCTGTGTGATGACTCACTCTCTGTTATCTCATTGAACAAACAGCCCAGGGAGATTTGTTTACAGGTCAGTTACTGAGGGAACTGAAATAGCCACTGAGGGTAATAAATTCACTTGTATCTCTTTAGGGAAAACAGAGGAACAATGCAATATATTTGGAAAATGTCTTTATTTTGTGTTCCCTACAATTTGAAAGCTATTCTTTGTAGCGAGACAACCCCTTTAAGTGGTGATAAGGGGCATTGAGAAATCTATAGCTTGTAATGAAAACTGGACCATAAACCAAATCAAGACAGTTATTCTTGCTAAAGCACAAAAATGACCAAATTCAAGCTAATTCGTCTGGATAAACTATGAAAACTGATGTGCTTAGACAAATATGTTCTCAATAGTTGAAGATGGAAATCAATCGATGCAATCACCAAAATTATGGCATAAAAAGATTGAAGAACCATTAACTTTGACAGTACAGTACAGTCTGCAGAAACATTATTTATTTGGTTGCCAGATACCGTTTAGGGGTCTGTATAGCATGTACGTCATAAATGTATGCATAAGGTGGTACTGTTCTACAGTGAGTCTCCAATTTCATAAAGCGGCATGTAGAGATGCTATTTATTAAAGACTTACAGAACAACATACAGATGCCATATTAAGAAGCTATTAATTTCTAGGTTAGAATGCCTCTATTATAGAATGTTGTGCAAAGGCATAATAAATGTGACCCACAGAGGTCTTACAACAAGGTCCTGTTACCCTGGAAGATCATGTTTAAGAGCAAAACATGTCTGGTGGGCTCTGTTCAAGTTTTTAAAGAAATAATTATCTGTGTGAGAGTGAAAAATTAGGGAGTAAGCTGCAAGTAGTTTTCTAAGATACAGATAGTGACTAAATGTATCACAGTAAATGCAGGACAAAATGAAGGTGTCTTAGGTAGTGTTGAGTGAACAGTAAAAAGTTCTAGTCTGATTAGAACCTTGAACTTTTTTGAGTTCGGTTCGTTCTATTCGAACTCGAACTTGAAACCCCATTAAAGTCTGTGGGAGAATATGCTCCGGTTAATTTTTATACCCATACAGGTAAGGAGAAGCTGTAATTACCATCCATAACAGTAAACTGGAAATGTGGAACAACTTAGTGAAGAAAATTTGTCTCTATGGCCTCGTTCACATGGCTTATTTTGCCGCGGATTGGCGCCGTACTGCGCGCCGGATTTGCGCTGCAGTATGGCGCCAATCCGTCGGAGTCATTACGGTAATCCACTGCTCTCATAGAGAACAGTGGATTCCGTCGCTCCTCCCCGCTCGGCGAATCCGCCGCGGGGGAAGAAAGTGACATGCACATTATTTACGGCGCGTACGCGCCGTAAACAATGCATTGTCTATGGGGCCGGGAGCGGCGCCCCCGCCGCGCTCCGGCCCCGCCCCCGTCCTGCCCCCGTCCGCCCCTGGAATAAGCCGTGTGAACATGGCCTAAGAGTGACAGAAAAAATATTGAGAGGCTAAAATACTTCATTCCTTTCAATGGCTAACTGAAAAGATGAGGACAGCTTACAAGCAGGGATGTAGCTATAGGAGGTGCAGCGGTAGCAGCTGCTATGGAGCCCTGCATCCTGAAGGGGAACAAAAGCCCCTTTGACATATAGGAAATTTTGAGACGGTGTTACTGAACCCCCAAAACTGCAAAAACGTAACTTTTGGGCACTGAGTATGATTGAGCAAATCCAAGCACTCTGTATAATATATATCCATGTATATGAAAGTTAGGCATTATGTGAGCCTGCAAATGTCACCAAATAACAGCTTCTGGGTGCGGGAAAGATGCAGCCAGCAATAACAAACTCCCTAACTATTGCTGTCTATGGAGAGGAAAATGCGATTTAACTAAGAGCAGTCTGTACAGTACAGAGAGTGAGCTTAAAATGGCATTCACAAGGCAATACAGTGAAATATATAACATGGTCATGTGATTTTAGCAGCCAATGAGAGCCCCACACCTTAGCGATGACGTTTTTGACACTTCTCTGTGCTCTGCACTAATTGGATGGCCAACAAAAGTGCAGAAAAGTGATTGGATGGCTGGAAAAAGTGCAGAAAGACGTTGAAAACTAAACTGAAAATGGTGTGTCGAACCAGAACTAGAACTTTTCTCGAACGAACAGTAAAATGTTCGTTCGAATTCTAAAAATTCGAGAAGTTCTACTAGAACTTAACTTTTCTAGAACACTTCAATCAACACTCGTCTTAGGACTAAAGAAATACAATAACACAAAATGTAAAGGGTTTTCTAACCACTTTCTTAGGTCTTGGTAAAATGAAAGTCATGTTTTAATAAAGTTATAATAGCAAGTTAAAATGATTGGAAGTAATATATTTGTTAGTTGGCAAATAAGGTATGTGGGAACTGGATAGAACTTGTTCACAAAGTTCTGCCATGTGCCATTTTTGAAAAAATGTTTTTCAACTAAGGTTATGGTAGTCCTTTCTTGTTTTTAGCTTTAGTACATTAGGAAAATGTTCTTTGTAGCTTAACATGAAACCAAATTATTATGAATGTTGAATAAGAGTAAAAGTAAGCAAAAACAGATAATAAAGACTGACTACTAAAAAATTATAAGCGCATGGTGCTAATTAATGAAAATAGTGAACACAAGAAATAATATTTCTCAAAGTTGCTGATTAAATTGCAGATTTTATTTTCGAATGTTAACTAAAATGATAGCTGATATTAGATTGGTTAAAATAGATTAAAGGAAACCAAGCACAGGCAGCCTCGGACTTACAATGTTCCGACTTGCACCTGTCTCCTAGTTACAAACGGAGACTTATGGAGTGTGGCTCAGCCTACTGACATCATACACTAAGTCGTACCCCACAATAACTTTGAAATGTCCAGGATTTCTTCTACTCATCTTGTTTTCTGGCCTGCACAGCATAGCAGCTCTTTTTACCTTCCTCCTGCCTTGCACTCGGAACCTCTGCCTTCAGGCTCACACACCAGCTGTCCCTCACGCCACTCTTGTCTTGTGCTGTCATCCCCAGCACGACAGGTGTCTTCTTACTGATCCTGATCCACACCCCCCTCCTCTTCTCCGGCCCCGTCCAATGTAAAATACAGTACATATAACTAGTACATGTGTCATGCTGGCATTTGTAGTTGTGGACTTACCAGTGCCAGCATACCAGACATGTACTAATTATATGGGTGCTGATTAGTACATGTGTTTGTTGCTGTGGAATGCTGGCACTTTTAGTTCCATGTTCTACGCAGAAAAAAATGGAACTACAAGTGCCACTGCCAAAAAACACTGACAGACAGAAAGTGAGATGAAATCTTCTAAATAAATGTAAAATAGGTGTTAACCCTTTCTATGTATTATCCAAAACTAAAAATGATTAAAACATTTTTTATTTTTTTTTGCAGGAGTTAATTTTAAAAAAATTTCCCTGAAAGAAAAAACCCCTACAGTTAATTTCTAGTGTGAGGATTGCGTTGGCTTCGAGATCGAGAAATAGTCATAGCCCCGGCCCCCGCATGAAAAGGTTTTTCGATAGTGAGCATCGTAGGGACATTCCTTTAAATCTATGGAGAGCAAAAACACCTTCATTATTACACCCAAAAAGGCGGGAGAAGCAAAATTAAAAACCCACAACAGCAAATGGATACGTGCTACATCTTGGGCAACACACTTGGGTTATAAAAGTAAAGAACCTTTCAATTCACCTGTGGTAATAAAAATTTGCTGTTTTAAGATTTACGGGATGCTGCGAAATGAACAAAGCTGGTGTGAAAAAGTCAAAAACCATATCTGTTTATGTTTTCGTAAAATAATGTATTTTTTGCCCTTTAATTCCCCTGTGGTGCTATAGAATGCTTTTTTTAAGATTTACGGGGATGCTGCGTCAATGAACAAAGCGGTGCGAAAATGTCAAAAAACACTAGTTATTTTTGTATTACAAGTATTATTTGCCCCTTTCAATTCCCCTGTGGTGACTATGAATTGCTGTTTTAAGTTTTAGTGGAAGCTGCGCAATGAACAAAGGGGTGCGAAAAAGTAAAAAAACACGTATTTTATATTTTCGTAAATACCGGTTTTATTTGCACCTTTCAATTCACCTGTGGTGACAAGAATCGTTTTTTTTTAAAGTTTTTGTGGTTTGTGCGTAAATGAACAAAGCGGGGGTGCCAAAAGTAAAAAAACACGTTTGTTATGTTTTGAAAAACCGGTTTTTTTTGCCCTTTCAATTCACCTGGGTGACTATAGAATTCTTTTTTAAAAAGATTTACGTGGATGCTGCGTCAATGAACAATGCGGGGTGTGCAAAAGTCAAAAAAAAATGTAATGTTATTTTTTGGGGTAAAATAAACGGATTTTTTGCACCTTTCAATTCCCCTGTGGTAATAGAATTGCTTTTTTAAAATTTTACGTGGAGCTGGTCAATAACAATGCGGTGTGAAAAATTTAAAAAAACACTTAACTGTTATTTTTTCGTATGAAACGGTATTTTTTGCCCCTTTCAATTCCCTAGGTGAATATAGAATTGCGTTTAAGATTTACGGGGATGCTCCCAAATGAAAAATGCGGGGTGTGCAAAAGTCAAAAAACACGTAATGTTATGTTTTCTATGATAAGGGTATTTTTTTGACCTTTCAATTCCCCTGGGGTGAATTAGAATTGCTGTTTTAAAGATTTACGTGAGCTGCGTCAATGAACAATGTGGGGTGCAAAGTCAAAAAACACTAATGTTATTTTTTGTATGATCCGGTATTTTTGACCTTTAAATTCCCACCTAGGGTGAATATAAATTGGTTTTAAAAGATTTCGTGAATGCTGCGCAATGAACAATGGGGGTGTGCAAAAGTCAAAAAAACGAAACTGTTATGTTTTGGTATAATAAACGGTTTTTTTTTTGCACCTTTCAATTCCCCTGTGGTGAATATAGAATTCTGTTTTAAGTTACGGGGATGTGCGAAATGAACAATGGGGTGCGAAAAAGTCAAAAAACAAACTTTTATTTTTTTCGTATGAAACCGGGAAATTTTTGGGCAACAAAAACCTGTGCTGACTGCAAGTTGCTGGGTGTAATTTTAAAATGCAAGGGGGATATATCAACAGTCACAGTGTAAAGGGTAAAATTAAAATGAACACATATTTAAATGTATACTGATAATAAAAGTGGAGTTTTTTGCACCTAACAAAAAAGACCTGCAGTTACTGAAATGATGGTACCAATATTTCCCGGCTGCCCCAATATCCGAAAATTTCAATAGCAAACGTTTAAAATAAAATTTTTCCCCCTACAATTCACATAGTCTTTGGGGAACTTTTCCAGTGTTCTTTTAGATAAGCTTGTTTTGTTTTGCCCGCGGCCCCCCCCCCCCCCCCCTCTCCCCGCCGTGAAATTTTCAGCGGGATGCTGCTTTAAAATTCTCTGCTAAAAACATAAAAACTTCAAAACTATAATATAACTAAATAGGAAGGATCACAGTAATGTAAAGGGGGTTTTTTGCAGAAAAAATAATTTCGCTGAGCTGTTTGGAAAGGCAACGCAGGTCCTATCCCCATAGACGCTGAGAGACACGAGGGTGAAACAGGAAAAGCTGTTCTATGTAAAAAGGGTCATGTGATTTTTCCAGCCAATCGCAACCATACACACCCATCATGCGCGCACAACATTTACCCTGCTCTATCTTAATTGATTTGCTGGGCCGCCAAAAAATTTCAGGGAAACGCCCAAAAAGGGGCCCATCTTTTAAAAAAGAGCTCGATTTTAACCTTAATTATCGCATGATCTGGAAATTTCGATCACCATAAAAACCTTGCAGATTTCAACTTTGTCGATAAAAATCGCTCAACACTATTAATTTCCTATGCATAACCCAGGTACTGCTTGCATTATTAGACATTTATCAATATCTTATTATTATTAGACATTTATCAACATCTTATTTGTTTGAAAGTCTTGGTAAAGTAGACGGAAACTTCCATAAAAGCTGTAACGCTGGTCATAATAGATGTTAGTTAGCTTTAGACTGAAACAAACAACACCTTATCTAAGTCTTCACTGGTGTCTATTTTCTAATATTAACAATTATGGACTGTTTCACATGCACTAATAATTTCTAAGGGTTGGACATGAATATATAAATATATCAGTATTAACCTAGTCTGGATCCTTTCTTTCTTTTCTTCACCCCCCAATCTGCTATGTGTTTGAATGTCACAAACCTATCTGGACTAAAAATATGTTTAAAAAAATATGCAGATGTCAAACAATGTATCACCATCACCAGTCTGGAAGAGCATAAATGACAAAAACCCACCAAGCCTAAGAAATGTAACAACTCTACAGAAGACAACAAGGGAACATTCGCTATGTGTGAATCTGTCAATTTTTATGTGTGAAAAAGATTGAACTTATATGAGTGTTTTTGCATTAGTTTTTCAATCTGTTTCCTTCAGTCTGGTCTCTGATGTAAAACAAAATGAAAAAAGTAATTTAAAACATAAAATGAGAAAATTAGATTTTTTTTTGCATTGAGATTAAGGGATTATGGGAGCAGACGGTACCTCAGAAAAAAGTTTGGTATAAAAATTTGCAAAGCACATACATCACTCAACATATTTCAAAGGTACTTTCCACTAGAAGCATGTTATGCCTGATAGAAACAACTAACTAAGGCACAAGAAATACCCAGGATCATAATACAGATCCATATTGTGCCAAAATGCAGGGTTCATACAATCACGCACACAAATTTAGTCTGAATTGTCCAATCCCTTCTACACATAAATTTTACAGGTTTATAAAAAGACAAAATACACTAATGTGAATGTCACCTGTCTAAGGAATTTATATCAACTGATGTTTTTATTAGGGGAAATGCTCTTTATATCCCCTTATAAAAAATTTTTATCTAAATTTTACTTTATAAACGGATAGCCAAGCTACTGAAACTGTTGTGCTGTTGTTGTTTTGTCCCGGTGTTCTCTCTTCTTCGCATGCCTAGTTTAGCAAGCTGCTTTCAGATGCGAGCATTTTACTAAGTTAAATGTCTCTCCGGAGCACTATTTTGTCATTTAAGTTGTAATTTTCCAAGATGTGTGTCATTAGCTTCTTTTTTTTACAGTACAATGGCAGAATTCTGCTGCTTTTCCTGATAATGAGATGTTTTAGCAAAGCATACCAAGAGTGTTTTCACATTTGATAAAAAAATGAGAACAATAGACAGCTCCTGCTCTTACATAAAAAAAAAAATATTGAAAAGGGAACATATTAGGCCTTTGATTTAACCATGAAACAGCAGAGGTGTAAGTGCACAGCATAATGTTTCCTGAGGTCTATTTTATATTCTAGAAGTATTACACTTGGGAACATTAAATCCGTGTTCCGAGTACTTTTTAAACAATGTCACAAGGTCAATCTGTAATATTTCTATTGATTCATCTTATTAATTATACTACAAAATGAATTTATAAGCAGTAAGTGTAAACTAGTGTAAAAAATGAACATTGCAAAATACAAAAAAGCAGTCTAAATAAATGCACTAAACAATTGCAGGCATTGGGAAATCATAAATGTGTGATGATTGCAAAGTACCCATCTTTTTATTAGAAAAAAATTTGTATATTTGTTTAGACTGATTGATACTGAAGTTACATGTTATTTTATTTTTATTTTTTTTAGTAATTTTAGGGTATGTTCACATGGTGTTTTTGGATCCGATTTTGGATCCGTTTTGGATCCGAAACTCACATCCATAATCTATGTGTCAATCAGATCCAAAATGCATCCAACACGAACTTGCGTGTTTGGATGTTTTTTGGCTGCAGCAGGGTCGCACCTTATAGTTTTAAATAGGGCTCCATCTGCTGCATCTTTCAGATAAAGGAATTGACCATGTCAATTCTTTGACAGATTCCGAAAGACTTATCGAAAAGATTGCAGGTAAACACGCTCGGCGCATACTCTTGTGAACACCGATGTGCACATTGCAAGCATTTAAAAACACACTCTATTTGCTGATGGTTTTTGGGTTGTAGTTGGATCCAACACACGATCTAATAACGTATGTTTACACGGACAGAACACACCGTGTGAACATACCCTTATAGTTTAGCAGACTAGACATATACATTTAGTTACAAATAGGCATATCAAATACCACATATTTGGGAACAGTCAGGGTGAAAATGGACACTATAGCTATCATTATGCGATGAAACAGATGATGATGATGTTAATATTGCATTATTACATATCAGATGGTTTGCTCCATAATTTGATTAACCTGTAGGTGTCTTGTATGAAGTTTCTGTTTAAGTCACATTTTTGGATTTTATTTTGGACTGTATTTTCATGGTTTTCATCCTGCAGTATATGTATCAGCTGTATCCTTATCCTTTGTGTGGAAAAAAAGGGGAAGATTGAGATGTTTGGGTTTGTTTATTGTTTTTAAGGAGCTTATGAATTTTGTGGATTGGATTTTGCAGTATACTGTATATTTTGGGAAATAGAAATTTTTCTCATCTGGATGTGCTGTCATATCTACATGTATGTCTATCTATTTTGGTGATTT
Organism: Phyllomedusa bahiana; assembly: GCA_025379985.1. Classification (NCBI taxonomy): domain Eukaryota; kingdom Metazoa; phylum Chordata; class Amphibia; order Anura; family Hylidae; genus Phyllomedusa; species Phyllomedusa bahiana. The sequence continues at coordinate 66,515 of JAODAL010013884.1, forward strand.
ACCTGGCATGTTACAATCTGGAGATTTCTATTGCTATTATCTATTTTTGAACCTTTAGGCTCCTTAATGGGGTTGAATGTGACATACTGGTATTGCAGCTAAGCCCCATTGACTTGAATGGGGTTGAACTCCAATTCCAAGCAAAAATACTCTTATCTAAACTGAGGTTACTTCATTATTTATGTATTTATATGCATACCTAGCTTTGTATGGAGGGCCCAAGTTAAATGAGGTAGCTGCTTAGCAGCACGTACAATCATCAGGAATGGCAAAAGTGACATTTTTCGTGTCTGTTGCTCAGACAGTGATACGGCATGCGGTGTCTTTGTTACCCAGAATGCCACACACACGACGTTTCGGGGAAGGCACGCCCCCTTTCTCAAGCGTGAATAGGATACAAGGCAGCGTCTATTTATAGCAATATCAATATGCTGTAATACAAACATTTAAACTACACAAACTAACAATTGCAGACATAATAGTAACAGTGTAATTAAAACAAAGAGACAGTTCCATTTATTTAGATATCTAAATTCTACAGTTTACTTATCCTTAAGTTATTTCTATTATAGCTTCCTTTATTTTTCCTCAATTAACCTACAATACCAATAATTAACTACTTATTCAAAAAAAAATTTTAAACAGGAACTATCCTAATGCATCTGGGGAACACGGACTCCACTGCCTATAAATATACATTTCAAAAGCACTCTTCATTGAGCCCCTTAGGTGCTAGGGAGTCTAACCTATATATCGAAATACTTTGCGTTGTAACAGCCGCAAGGCAAGTTGTTACTGATCATTTGCTTCAAACCAATCTCTAGGGTGGGGGAACAAAACACCATCTAAGATCCGCCACTTGATGCCCATTTTCATAGAAGTGTCTGGCCACGTGTTCATGTTATGGTGTGGAACTGAAGACGACGAAGATTAAGTCTAGTGGGCAAGTGGGGCCCTGCCCGATGTCAGTATACTGAAACTTGTTCCAAAAGTGCATTTTCTATATAAAGTTACACTTTTGCCATTAACTTATACTCTATAAAATGCATTTCTATTATATTTATATTTTATACACGTTATCTCTAAGACATGGAAGCATCAATAATGGTAAGCTTACTGATGGCTAAGTATAAAAGCATAGTATAATAACAGCAAAAAAGACCACATGGTCTATTTGATAGGCCTTCATCTTACTTCCTTTTCATTCCTTTCTTCCAAGGAGCAACTAAGTTTGTTTAACCAGTTGATACTTTTTAAAATGACCTACTAAAAACATACCGTATAAAGAATAATATTCAGATGTATCCCCTTAACCCCTTAACGACCTTTGGCGTAAGCTTACGTCCAAGTCATTTAGGGTTAACGACCTTGGACGTAAGCTTACATCCAGGTGATCGTGCAAGTTCTAAAATAGAGTCCGCACAATTGCTGCGGTATGTCAGCTATACATTACAGCCGACATCCCGCAGCATCGGCTCTAACCGGAGATCACTCTGGAGGGGCCGCAGGGGGAGGATGATTAACCCTTTAGCTGCTACAATCTATCACGATCGCAGCTAAGAGAAAGACGGGTGGATGGTGCCTCCCCCCTGTCTCCATGACAGTAACCGCGATCTAATCGCAGCTGCTGCGCTCTTATTTGGCAGCACGGGTGCCTGAGAGAGACTTCTGGGCTGCCGTTGACATCACAATCACCAGTAGTCCCCTGTGGGTAGGGCTGGGCATTGTGAATGACAGTCGCCATGAAGACCAGTAGCTATGTATTGGGCTCCCATGTAACAGTGATCTGAAGATCAGTGTTATAAGTCTTCTATGGGGAAAAGTAAAAATACTGTGAAAAAGTTAAAAAAAAAGTTTAAAAACATAAAACACAAAAAATAGAATAAAAACACGTACAACGCCCTTTTAACCTTTAAAAATGCCAATCACCCCCAAAAAGATTTTTTTTTAAAGTGCGTGTATTTGGTTTCACCACGTCTGTAACGACCTAACCTATAAATCTGTCACATTATTTAACCTGCACTGAGAACTCTGTAAAAATCAAGTCACAGAATTGCGATTTTTATGTATCCTGCAGCACATAAAATGGAATAAAAAGCACTAAAAAACTCAAATAAATACCACAGTGTTACCATTGAAAACATCAGTTTATCTTGCAAAAGAAAGGGCCTTACACAGCTCTGTATACGAAAAAATAAATGATTATGACTATCAAGAGACAGCAATGCATAAATATTGCTTTACATAATAAAAACCCTTTTTTTGTAAGCACTTCAATATAAAAAAAAAAACCTCTATATATATGGTATGGCTGTTATCGTGTCTAGTGTTGGTCGAACCATTCGAGAAAAGATAAGTTCAAGTCGAACTTCACGATTTTCTAGAACTCGAACCGAACATTTTACTGTTCATTCAAGTAAATGTGGGCCAGCTTGTGATGAACTACAAGCTGGCCTCAAAACCGAAATTAGCTAAATGATAAAATCCCTTTAAGCTAGTCATTTCAAGCCTATCTCAAAATACACAGTATATAACAGGTAATTTTTATGTAATAAATCATTTTTATTTATGTCTGTTATATTTCAGATTTCAGTTCAGCATTTGTTAAAATATATTTCTTTCTATGTAATAATTATCATTATTGTCAATGGTCATTATGACTCTACATGAATAACGGTATTAAATGGTAATTTTATTACCAGTAAATTATAAGCTTAAAACTGAAAGTGGCGTGCAGTAATCAGTAAGTATTAATACTAGCACCCATTATTTTCCCTCCATATTAACAGCTATTTCAATATTAAAAAACACCTTTTTCCTAGGAAACGTCCTTAAGATTGTGAATGTTAAAAATTTGTAAAATATCCCTTTTTAAAAACAAGTGTGTAAAAGTACAAGGTGTTATCTTGACCAGCTTTGTCTTCTCACTGCAAAGGTTAGGCAAAGAGCGATTTACCATAAAGGAAAAGTTGCACTCAACTGCTGATAGCTTTTGCGGCCTTACTCCATCAGTTACATGGGCAGAAGTTTGTGGATAAAATCCTTTTTGGCTTTCCATTGAAGGCTCAGGTGCTCCTTTTCTTTGCTGGAACTGTTGTTATTGCACCTGTATGTTCTAGTTTTTTTTAATAGTAGTATAGTTCTAATTAATGTTGACTTTGTTAATGTTTTATCATTCAGGCAGGGTTAGCAGCAAAAATATGTAATAGGAGCTGAGTTGTCTCGATAATGGGTTGTGGCTCACAATACCATTAGCAGTTGTGATAGTTGGTGCTGTGGTTATTACCATGTGAGTTTATTTATTAATAAAGCTATAACAGACCCCAACCCATGAATTAAATAATTTGCTGTAGGTGTCTTTTATTGGGGAAGTGGAATGGTACTGTAACAACATGTGAAACAGGAGGGACTCACTAATGGATAACGGAGTAAAAGAACAACAAGACAGAGACACAGATGGGAATGACACTACAAATGACTTCAGTATGGAAGCAGGGCAACTATAGATGATAACTGACCCTAACTAAATAACTGTCCCTGACTCTCTTCCTAGTCTTATCCTAACACCATAATACCAGAGCCCTTTGATTCTTAAAGGGGTTGTTTCACCACAAAGATTTGATTTCAACATGTTTTTCCAAATATATTGCTCAATTTTTTTGGGCTTTGTTGAGGAGATAAGATAGATGTTATCAGCTCTCACTCCCCACAGGTTTTTCTTAGTTACCAACCTGCTCTCCCCTTCTCTCTCTGCTTTGTCTTATCTGATACCAGGGATAATGACATGTCAGGCTGTCAGCAGCTTGAGAACCATGTGTCATCTCAAACAAGTAATTAGTCTCCTTTGTTTGTTAACTTTGAGCTCTGTAGCTTTCTGCACTTAAAGATAACATCTCCTGCTCTCATGTCAGTGCTTTTAGAAGAGTTGTGAATGTTGAGCTGAAATGCTAATCACTGCTATAATACCACATCCAGACCGACCAGGAAGAGACAGGATGCATGATCTAAAACTGCTTTTGGCTCAGTAAAACAGCGTGATGTGACAATCTATTTAGCTGTAAACTAGCCTTAAATATACCCCTAAGCTGCTACAAACACTGACACTAGAAAACAGCTCCAGGACCCAGAGGCTCCTTAAGCATAGCATGATAGCAACAACTCACAGAGATCAATAAGGTATATAAAAACTGCACACAAAAGCAAGATGTACAAAAGTAACAATCTAATGCACTTGAAAACTGGATGCAGAACACTTAGTATTTTATTAGGCAATCTTTCTGGACATGAAAATATAATCTGCAAAAAGAAACTTAACCTACAACTGTCTAGTAATGATCATCCCTCCCATAAAGAGTTTAGGCAGCACTGCATTGTCAGCTGATCTGCTCTGTTAGTTGTTTAAAGTGGTAGTTTGGCTACTACCTGATATGTTCCTCAATAGGAGGGTGAAGTTGAAATGACAGGAAAATCCCTCCATTCATAACAAGCACCCAATAAAGAAGTGTTGATTTATGGCAGGATTTTTCCTTCATGAAGTCTACAACTGCATTATACACATGAAAAAGCATGGTAAGCTTAGGCTAGTTAGAAAAAGTTGTAGTACAGCATTACATTAAAATACTAAAGTGCAGGATATTTGTACACATTATACAGTTTCTCACCTATGTAGACTAAGAATTGATAAATAACTGCAGCTAACTTTAATTCTCTACTGTTACTCCTGTCATAGATACAGAAGTCATAAAAACAGAGATCTATTGTGCAGCTTGACAGTCATTATGTTGGCAAACTGTTCCTGTGCTTGCAGAATTAGCACAAAAGGAACACAATGGTGGCTGGTGAGATTATTTGTATTATTCTTTTTATTATTCTTATTATTTTTATTATAAAATTAATATTTTTAATATTATAAAATACATGAGTTAATAATTTTACAAAGACAAGGCACCAGTGTGAAGACCTCCACCAAGTCTTTCTCCATAACTACATTTATGGGATGACTGGAATGTTAAGTTTTGAGTTTTCCATGAAACTTTAATTTTAAATTCTATATGCAATACTAAATCACATTTGCTGGAAAATGAAATTCAATTTGAAATTCCTAAATGTAAATTTATCATTTTTACTAGATTGTGCCCACAATATATGAAACCTAAAAATGAGTTGGCATCTTTATAACCAAATAACTTATCTGTTCCTTAAATGTCATTGCTATTCCATTTTTAGAGCAGGTCAAGAAGACCATAGCTATAAACTTTAGAAGAACTACCATGGCTATATTTTTAAACAATATTGTACTGATAAGATGGGGTCCAGGAAAGGAGAAATGTTTAGTAAATAAAAAGAAAAGAAGGAACTAATTAGGGTGGCATTTATGAATTCACATGTTTCATTTTGTTTTAACTTGCCGCCAACACACCAGTTTTAAATTAATATAGAGAAGTGTATAATATGACAGTTTGAATGAAAGTGTTATGCCTCAAACATTTTGGTGCATAAAGTGTAATGCGGCAAACTTTGTATGGCAGTTTTGCATCAAATTCTGGTGCATTATAGGTGCATTATAATGTGTTGTGTCATCTATGGAACAATGTTGCGGCAGTTTTTTGGCACAATTTACACACACAAAAAAAAAAAAAATACCGAATTCATAGATGTTGTCCTTAATTCACAATAGGTCAATGAATTTAAATTAAGAGGTCAGTTTAATCTAACACAAACATTCTCTTTATACCACAAATGCATGATGCAAAATAATACACAAAGAGTTGTGTTATCAACAATACTTTAAATATTTAAATTGAATGAAAAATGTGATCATATAAAATTAATATAAAAATATATAATATCCTAAAAAAATAAAAATATCTCTTATAAAATGTATTAAAAATTCATAGAATCTTAAACTAATTTTACATTAAATAACCCACTGATTATGTTGTTCAGACTTTTATATTTTAAATTTTTACTACATTAAATTTGAAATTTATTTTTGCTGCTCTCACCCTTTATTCTACATACAGGAAGAGCAAGCACAGCACAGGTATTGCTGGGACCTGTGGTTCACCAAGCCAGATCAGTACCATAGTTTCTATTCACTGACATGCTATTCTAATGATTTTTCTTTTATTTTCATCCTATCTATAACCTTTATACATGTTAGGCGCATTACTTACGCACCTAAGTTTCGCAATACGCCTAACACATAGGCGAGGCTCGTCGAACTTTACACACCATTTATTAACGCACAATAACCACTTTCATGTATCAGGCACATTATACACTGAAAATGAGACTCGACTATTCACTTTGACACCCCTTCCTTTATACATGTCACCCTAAATGTTGTTTTGAGTACTTAAAGGGGAGTTACAGACCCCTCAAAGCCACATTAGAACTGGTCACTAAAGGAGTCTGTGTTGCAAATAAAAAAATAAATAAAAGTCATTTAATAAATGATGTCAACATAAAGTAGATATTTGGTAAATGGTAGTTATTAAGGGAGACATGTATGATCAGGTTTGTCACCCTTTGGCGTAAAATGCGCCTAAGTGCATCAGCTACGATGTCTAATGTGCCTAATGAATGTGTTAGCCGCATTGTTCATAGAACTTGACACTTTCTAATGCGCCTAATATAAGGTTTTTTTTAGGGGGTGTTATGGGGTCGTGTCACACCACACTCGTAATATTAGACACATATATGAACGTGGTTCAGCAAAACTAGGCGCATTACTGCTCGGACAGGCAGACCTATTTTAATGTGGTCTGCCTGAACTTGAGGAGTCGAAGTGGAGCTAGATTTGCTGTTAAGGAAATAAATGTCCAATATTATTAAACTTACACCAGTACAATAATAAAAAGTGATTTCTGATTATTATCAAACTATTTAAAATGAAATTATTTAAATGTAATAAAAAATGTTATCATATGAAATTAATATAAAAATATATGATACCAAAAATATAAAAATATCTCCTGTAAAATGTATTTAAATTTAATAGGATAGAAAATTAATTTTACATTAAACAACCCACTGATGTTGTTCAGATTTTTTTTTATTTTTACTACATTAAATTTGAATTTTTTTGCTGCTCTCACCCTTTTATTCTACATACAGCAATAGCTGGCACACCACAGGTCTGGCTGGGACCTGTGGTCCACCATGCAAGATCAGTACCAGTACTGACATGCTATTCTAATGACTTTTCTTTTATTTCCAGCCTATCTATAGCCTTTATACATTTTAGGCGCATTACTAATATGCCTAAGTTCCATAATGCGCCTCACACATAGGTGAGGCACGTCAAACTTTAGACGTCATTTATAGTGTTGAGCGATTGTGTTGGCTATCGAGATCGAGCGATAGTCGATAGTCAGCCGCTATCGATAAGGTTTTTCGATAGTGAGCATCGATTATGAGCGATTACCATTAAAGTCTATGGGAGAGCAACAACACCTTCATTATTACACCCAAGCAAGGCTGGAGAAGCTGAAATTAACAACCTAAACTGTCAAAACGCTTCGTGCGACATCTAAGGCGACACACTTAGGTTATAAAAGTCACAGAAAAAAAGTCACAGACCATTCACTATCCTGTCTTGTACCACAGCCTGACCCTTAAACCTGCATCACCCACAAATTAAAAAGGGCCAGAAGGCAGTATGATTTGAACCATCATGTTACTTGAACTGGACATTGAATATCCCTGTCCTGGAACACAGCATGAGCCCTAAACCTGCATGACCCCCAGATTTAAAAAGTGCCGCAAAAAGGAGTCTTTCAACCACCATTTTAGTTTCACTGGACATTGACTATACCTGTCCTGGACCGCAGTATGACCATTAAACCTGTCTGACCCCCAGATTAAAAAGTGCCGGGAAAAGGAGTCTGTTATGTCTGTATCTGTTATGTTTTCGTATAATACACGGTATTTTTTGCACCTTTCAATTCACCTGTGGTGACTATAGAATTGCTGTTTTAAGATTTACGTGGATGCTGCGTCAATGAACAAAGCTGGGTGCGCAAAAGTCAAAAAAACACGTATCTTTTATGTTTTCGTATAATACACGGTATTTTTTGCACCTTTCAATTCACCTGTGGTGAATATAGAATTGCTGTTTTAAGATTTACGTAGATGCTGCGTCAATGAACAATGCTGGGTGCGCAAAAGTCAAAAAACACGTAACTGTTATGTTTTGGTATAATAAACAGTATTTTTTGCACCTTTCAATTCACCTGTGGTGAATATAGAATTGCTGTTTTAAGATTTACGTAGATGCTGCGTCAATGAACAATGCTGGGTGCGCAAAAGTCAAAAAACACGTAACTGTGATGTTTTCGTACGATACACGGTATTTTTGGCAACAAACAACCTGTGCTGACTACAAGATTGCTGGATTGTAATTTAACTGCAAGGTGGATATATCAACAGTCACAGGTGTAATGGGTAAAATTGAAAATGAACACCTATCTGAAATGTATACTGATAATAAAAGTGGAGTTTTGCAGCTAACAAAGAGAACTGCAGTTACTAGAAATGATGTGTATCCAATATAAGTTCAGGCTGCCCAATATCCAGGAAATATTTCAATAGCAAACTGTTAATAATAAAGATATTCCACTACAATGTCTATACTAAGTCTTGGTGAACTTTATCCAGTGTTCTTTATAGATAGAGCTTGTCTGTGTTCGCCCGCGGGGCCCCCACCCCCTGCTCCCACCGCCGTGAATTTACAGCGGTAGATGCTGCTTTAAAATTCTCTAGCTAACTACATAAAATCTTCAAATCTCTAATCTAACTAAATTGGAAGGATCACAGCTAATAGTAGAGGTTTCTCTGTGCAGAAATAGACTAATTTCACTGAGCTGTGTGGCCACAGGCAGAGCGCAGGTCCACTCCCGATGAGACGCTGAGAGACACTGAGGCTGAAACAGGAAACGCTGTTCTATGTAAAACGAGGTCATGTGATTTTTCCAGCCAATCGCAACCATACACATCCCAGTCATGACGTCGCACACACATCTCACCCTGCTCTATTCTGTAATCTGATTTGCTGGCCGCCAAAATTACAGGAAGCGACAAAACAGGCGCGATCTTAATAGATGATGCTCAGATTTTTACCTTAATTATCGCATGATCTGGAAATTTCGATCACCATAAAAACCTTGCCGATTTCAAATTTGTCGATAAAAATCGCTCAACACTAGTCATTTATAATCACACAAAAACACTTTTATATATTCAGGCGCATTATACACTGAAAACGAGACTCGAAAATATCCTTTGACACTCCTTCCTTCATACATGTCTCCCTAAGTATTCTGTATGGTTTAACTGTATAAAAGTTATTGCCTGATTTATTCACTCTTATCTTACACACAAAAATTTTAACATTTTAAAAATGGCAACTCTCAAAAGTTTCACAACAATTTGACATTTTTAACAAATAAACAAAACTTACTTAAAGCTTAAAGCACACATTGTCACAAAAAAAAACAACAACCTCTAAATCACATGCCAAATAAAAGCATTAAAAAGTTATCCCCAAAAAAGTGACACCTCAGGTTTGAAAACTGGGACAGTATCAGGAATGTCAAAAGTGGCTAAAGCTTTTTCACTGGGCCACAGGAGCTTTTTTTTCTATGGATTGATGTCTTATAGGAAAACTCTTATGATGGATTGAAGAGAAGATACCACCAGTTGTATGAAAACTCACAAAACTTCAAAATATAGGGCGACATGTATGAAGATCGGCGAATCAGAGCACCCGTTTTCATGGGATTTTTAGTGAAAGCTGCGCCTCATTTATGTCGCCGCCCGAGGTGCGCTCATACATGCGGTGTAAAGTTCCCTGCGCCTCGCCAGTGTGTGAGGCACAGTGCGGAACTTAGACGCAGAAGGACTACACCTAACATGTATTACAGGCTGGAAAACAGCGAAAAATCATTAAACATGTTAGTGAATAGCAAAACGAGTTGTCTTTCAAATGAATGAATGAATGGATAAAGATAAATATCAAAGTTGTCTATAAACGATTAAATGTATTGAAAAAGTTGATCATTTAAAATTAAAGGAAAAAAATATAAGATCGCAAAAGAAATAAATCTCAGCTCAGTGAGGCATGGAGTATTATTCAAAAAATCATTTTTATTAAGTGTAAAATATTCTCTGTAAAAGAGCTAAAACCTTCTAAAAACATACATCACTCAAATCACTAACAATGCGTTTGTCTCCGTGACCGGCGCAACTTCAGGAATTGGGATATAGAAAATTGCCAGGAAAGACAGTAATTCAAATACTGTAAGCGATTCTCATTGGTCGGCAGAAAGCAACCAATTAGAATAGGAGCGACAGTGAACCATTATAACCTATGGAGTAGTATTGACAAATCAAATGAAAAGGCGGGACAGTTCAAAATACAGTAAAAAATGAAGAAAAGAGCTGATTGGTTGAGCTAGCGGGGGCTTGGCTATCCCGGCATCTCAGCGTCCGACAGTGGATTCGGACCGGTGAGGCACAGGATACGCCAGAAATCGGGTGCAACTCCCAATCATACATGTCGCCCATAATGCCTCCCAATGCTTACTCATTTTTATTAATTTTGCTTTGAACTATAGAATTTTGTCTCAGAAATAAATAGTAATTTGCTCTAAGACAAATCCGGGGATCTTAAAGCTCTAGCTTTCTTATTACAACATACAAAAAAAGATTGGTAAATTCAGCTGTAACCGACAGCTTGGAATATATTTATTAATGTGGTTCAGTGTCATAATTAAAATTCTTTACACAATCAGTTTTATTTTCCAAACAAAGGCATTCATACAAGGCCAGCAACACTTTCATAAAAAATAGTATACTCTTTGAGCTTGTAACCCTATCTTTTATTTTGTGATGTTTTTCAGAAAGTGTTATGTGGTATTACTTTTTTTACATTGTTTTATTGTTTTTTTGTTTTTTTTTATAAGAATGTGATAAAGCAAGAGAGAACAAAAACTCTAATTAATCTTGTATATGCCTTGTGGACATTTATGTACTTCTAGTTGCTTTGTTAGAGTTTTGAAGATTTTTATATTTATTTATTAAATATACATTTTACTTTTGCAAAAAAGCTGTTTTTTAATTCTCCAGTATTTAGGAATGCCTAAATATTTTTTGTACATATTTTTATTATTATTGATTTAAGTTTTTATTATCATTATTATTATAATTATTTTTTCAGAAACTCTACACCTATTGATCATAAAACAGAGTGATATTGCTTTATTGTCAAACATTTCTAGAATTACTGATTCTTTGCTGCAGTTTAAAATAGTGGTCCATGTTTGTTGCCACCTCTAAGAATATATCTGAGATTGATTACATAAATTCTCTCAAATAAAAGCGAATGTAAAGAAAATTAATGGCATTAAAGATGCTAACATGCTGAAATTGTGCTGTTATATTGGCACGTGACCACTTCATTAGCCACAGTGGTCACAGACCTGCTCTAGCTGATACCAGAACAAGTGGTGAATTAAAGGTTTATTTTTTTATGTTTTTTACTTATGAAGATAATCCTTGTCCATATGTCCTATTACTACATATGAACAACAAAGAGGAAAGTCTCTGTGGGTTGTGCAAATATTTTAAAAGTTTTTTTAATGGGACACTGCTGCCATTAAAACATAGAAAAATCGTATAATACTCATCTCTCCTTTTACTTAAGATATAGTGCTGTGCCATCCTGACTCTGGTCTGTTGGTCTTCTGTTCTTTTCCGGTCTTTTGTGGAGCTTTAAATCACCAACACAGCTGCTGATTGGCTACAGCAGTCAAATGATATCGACTCAAGTCATTGTTACTGATATCAGCCAGTGGCACATGACCAATCAGAAGCTGCAGCGGGGATGTCCTGGTGGAAAGACCAGAAGAAAACACTGATTCACCCTGTGGGTTTTTGGTGCAACGCAATGGCTGGGGGCTGTTTTCTTATATTTTTATGTAATCAAAATTCCTTTAAAAAAAAAAAAAAAAAATATGAAAAATAGTTGGACAAATATTCATGTCATTCAAATGGCTACCATGTAAGACAGAAAAGAGGTGCCGCTACGCCATTTTTAAGGTTCATTAAATGAGTGTATAGTGCGCCTGAATGAATGAACCTGTCAAAAATCTGGAATGTGGTATACCTTGCATAGAAAAATTGATGCGCCTAATCTAGGCGCATAGCATAATTTAGACATATAGGGCGACATGCATGAAATTTGGCGTGTGAACGTCAAATTTCACGCACATAATAATGGCATAGAATGTGCCTGATTTATGAACTGCTCTACATCAGGTCATAAATAAGGCACATTCTAGCGCTAGCGTGAAATTTTTAGCTCAGGCATACCACTTTCAAAGTGATATACCTGTTCCAGCTGTAACGCACCAAGAAATGCTGTAGCAAAGCTATAAATATGTAGCTTCGCTATGGATCTAGTGCGCCCTATCTCCCGCATGCCCCCCAAGAACGGGCGCATTACAAAGTGCCACGGACGCTATGTAATGCATCTGATAATGGCGTGCAGGGATTTTAAACATGTAGCAAATGGGGCTGTGCCTGATATTGGGCTGAAAAGACGCCAGATATCTTTCGCAGCCCCGTTCATGCCGCCCATAGAGTATCATTCTTAGCTTATTTGAGTCTCTTACGTTAGGAGCATTCAAATGTGTCATGCCTGGCGTATAATGTGCCTAGTTTTGGTGTACTACAGTTCATTTATATGAAGAATAGGTGTCAACAATTTTTGGGTGCAAAAAAATGGTGCAGCCTTAATGGGACATGTCATCCTTAGTCTTTAGCCTTTAGCAACTACTGCTGGGGAAATTTCTGGCTTCACAGGAAAATGGTGACATAGTCCTTCAAGTTATCACACATAAAGCTCTAACATAAATTTGATAATAAAAAATAGACTACAGTGGTATAATAAAGCAAACAAATAAACAAACAAATACATTTTCCTTTTTTGCCCTTACCATTGTTCCAACACTAATGCTATCGACAGTGTGCCCCTCTCTGTTTACTTCCTGTTTCTGTAAATGGTGTATGATTGCTGTGACCAATCAGTGGCTTCTGAGGTCACATGCTATTCCCTTGATGAGTCATTCACTTCCTGAAAAGTGATGTCAAGAGAATAGCACATGATTGCTAAAGCCATTGATTGCCTTCAGAAGACAAATTAGCATTTGCAGGAACAGGAAGTATTCAGAGACCAGGGGTTACCATCCACAGTTTCAGTGCTGGAAAGCGAGTGAGCCCCAAAAGTGGGTATGAATTGTTTTTTTTTTAGTATTATTTTTTACATTTTTTATTGGAAAAACGTTTTAAGCTATTAGTGATTTAAGTCTCCAAAAATGTCTATTTATCTAGTAATATGGCTGCTCGTTGTAGTAAAGTTCAATCTTTTACTACAATAAAAATGTGACCCATCTTCATTAAAATACCTCTCTTTATTTGAACAAAATATATTATATCACATCAATCTTTTAATTTAACACCCAAGGATGCAATTATTTTTCTTTACCATGACTGTCGAGATGATTGTCGTTAGTAAACTCTCATATGGCATGTTCTATTATGTTAGAACCTTTTTGAAAAAGTGAGGTGTTTTCTTACAAAGGACTATTCAATAATGAAGGGGCAAGGCCGACCTCCAAGAAGGATAAAAAGAAGCTATCAATTCTTAGAAAACTATAACAAATGATGTCTGAATGGTGGGCAATATGTCAATAAAGTGAAAATCCACAAGGTAGTTGAAACCAAGTTAGAGAAATTATATTGCAGTTATATAACGGTCCATCTTAAGTTACATGGTGCTTTGTCCAAGTATTGTTTTTTTATCTCACAATGTTTAGATTTCAGTGGCATTTTTTATCAATATTACCTTTTCATTAAAAAAGCCAAAGTTCTTGGTACTTGCATGGATTTTAGACATGATCTTGACTGTTAGTGCTTGTTAATGCCACTGCAGGCTGTAGAAAAATAAAACTGAAGCACTGCTGAACTTTTCCTCAGGTTAAAACTGTTAGTTTTTAATAACTGAGGATTTAGCAATAACAAACACTAAGAACAGGTAGAAAATCCATAACCCATGCTTAAAACTGTATAATTATATCTGTAGTTTCATTAAGTGACAATCACATGCACTTTGCCTGTATCTAGTTACATGATAAAAAGTATTAAGATTAACCTTGAGTTCAACAAGTATCTTATTGAATAAGTGACATCATTCAGCCACTTGATTTGTCAAAAACTGATCTTTAGAGACTGTAATGAACACACAATCTAAAAAGTGTCAAACTTTAATAAGAGTGGATGTAAAGTGCTTATGATGCTGATGATATATCTCGTAGTTAAACAAATGATCCTGAGCAATCCTTACAAATATAGCAAAGCTTAACTTGACATTTAACACTGTCTGACACTTGTCGCACAGAGCATTATCTTAATTTTTGCAATACTTTTCAATGGCTTCTGAGATATCTTGCTTCAGTAAATTATCTGTGCCAAATAATCTTTGCTACAACTATAAAATAATTAAATGTAGTGCTGAAAATATGTACATGAGGTCCTAATCTGAAATGAAAGAAAAACTTGCACAAGGGTATTATATTTTGAGGCTCTTGCTAAAAAAAAAAAACAAGAATCATAGGAGGGTGAGGTTTGAGGGTGGTAAGACTAAATAACCTGGAATAAAAGCATCTTAAAGAGGTTATACCATCATCAAGGTTACATATAAAACATTACATATCATTAGTTAGGTGATGCATATAGCAGAGAAAAATGACCCTCATATCTCCTTGCCCCTACACCGCACTCCTCCAGGTTTCATTTCATCAGTATTTCTAGCTAGGTTATGTTCATACGGCATTACAGGGCAAATTTTGGTGCATAATTGTGCTGAAATACCCCCAAAGTATGCCCATAAGTACGGTAATTCATAGCTCTCATTGAGAGCTATGATTATCCGCCGTTTTCCTCTACACGTGTTACACACCGGAAGAAAGAAGTGACATGTCACTTAACCCCTTCCCGACATAGGACGTATGCATACGCCCTAGCGGGAAGTGACTTCCTGCAAATGGACGTATGCATACGTCCTGGCGATCGCGCGGGCTTGCGGGCGAGCCGCGCACGATCGCAACATGGGACCAGCGGTAAATTACCACTGGCCGCATGCCGTATCATCCCCGGCCGGAGTGAGCTCTGGCCGCGGGTGAGTACCGCTATATTACCGCAACCTGTAATGGTTGCGATAATGAAGCTGCAGGCAGGAGGAGTACGCTCTTCCTGCCTGCTCCCTTCGGCTGCCGCACAGTAGTGCGGCACCGATCTCCTGTCTGATGGTCCCGGGAAGTGAACGGCACTTCCCGGGGTCATCTGTGACGTCACCATGCCCGCAATGCTAATAAACTACCTAAATGCTGTTTTGAATACTTTAAGGGGTGTAGTTTCTTAGATGAGGTCATTTATGGAGGTATGTAACATACAGACCAATCAAAATCACGTTAGAACTGGACTGGTCCCTAAAAAAATGTATATTGCAAATTTTCTTGAAAATGTGAAAATTACTACTAAATTTGTAAGCCTCCTAATATCATAAATAAAAAAAGACATTCAAAAAAAGATGCCAACCTACAGTAGACATATGGTAGATGCTAGTTATAAGCTATTCTGAGTGGAATAACTATTTATCTTACACACAAAACTTTTTTTTAAAAGTTTGAAAATGGTAAATTTTCAAATTTTTCACGATATTTTGTTATTTTTCAAAATAAAAAAAGACTTTTGGAAAAAAAATTTTTCTACTATTTTAAAGCAAAAGGTCACGGAAAACAACCCTCTGAATCACATGGATGGGTTTAAAAAGTGTCAAAAAGTTTATTCTCACATAAATTTGAAACAGGCAGATTTAAAAAAAAAAATGGGGCTCTGTCAGAGACCAAAAAACGGGCTCCAGCGGGTAAGGGTTTAAAGTAAAGTCTATGAGACCCCACACAGAGTTTTTTAAATAACGGGGCGACAAATATTTTTTTGGAAAATGGTGGGGGCCCCGCCAAAAATTTCCCCCAAAAAAAGGGGGAATGTGTGAACTCAGCTTTAGTGGATTTGACTTTCTCTTGATCATATGACTATTTCCCAACTGACCAGTACTACAGTTCACACTGCCTAAGGTTATGTTCACACAGCTTATTGCGGCGCGTAATACACCGGATGTTTTGGAACCACGCACTAAACACCCCGCGAAATTCCAAAGGCAAGGGAGTGCGAAATTCCCCCTAACAATTGACATAAAAATAAGGTTTTGTTTTTTTGTTTATCAACCCCTTACTCTCCCCCGGGCCCGTTAGTACAAGTGGAAGGCTCCCACTATTAACACGGGGCATGCAAAAACCAATAACAGAAAAAACCCATGAGAACAGCGAAATACAGGAGCAGGGATATAGTTCACATTAACCTGATTTTAAATGAAAAAAATTTTTTTTGGGTTTTTTTTTCCCAAAATTTTTCCAAAGCTTTAATTTTTTTTTAATTTTTCTGTTTACTCAGTCACATGACGGTTTTGATTCTCATGGGAAAAGATGAATTTTTTTAATGGTATCATTTACTACTTTATATAATGTAATGGGAATCAAAAAAAAAATTTTTTGAAAGGGATGGAATGGGGAAAAAAAGGGGAAATTTTCATATGGTATATTTATATTATCTATATTCTGAAGTTTGGTGTTACGGTGACAGCAAACTTTTAGAGTTTCACTTATATTTAAATACTTTTAATTTTAAAAAACTTTTATTTTTAAAATTTCCCCCTTTTTTTAAAAACCCAAAAAACTTTTTTTTTTCCCTCCATCATTGACTGGTGGGGGCTCTTTTTTTCAGACAAAAAGTAATTTTTATTTGTACCATTTTAGAATACATGCAACTTTTTATTCCAATTGTTTGGGGGCGGTAACGTGATTAAAAAACGCTCACAATTTTGGCTTTGGGCTTTTTTTTTTTTTCTGTTTTGCAGTGTTCACTGTGCAGGATAAATAATGTACTTGTACTTTAAGTCCACCAAGGGTACTTGACCACTTGAGAGTGCATTAGTTTTGGTAAGCTTTTTTTGGGAAATACAATAGAAATTTCTTTTTATGGCTCTTCTAATCCGGGAAAATCACTTTGTCTGTTTTGGGGAAAAATTTATTTGCAGAATTATGGTGGAAAAAAATTTCGTAAATTAAAAAAAATTCCCACCCTCAAACTTTTTTAAATATACCCCTTTTTGTTGGCAATAAACAGAGGTCAAACGTTTTCTGAAAGGTCCAAAAGGGTTTGGCACAAACTTTTGGTTTGGTTTGTTGGCCCTTTCCCTCCATGCAGATCTCCTCTAGAGCATGATTTTTTGGGGGCTGTCGCTGGGCAACAATTATTTTTAAAACAAACTCCAAAGGGTTTTCAATGGGGTTGAGATCTGGAACGGGCAAAGGGCCACCCTTTTTTTGGCCCCTGGTGGTGCCCTTTGGGGATAAATTGTCATGTTGAAAGACCCAGGTATTTTTTCATTTCAATGCCCTTGCTAAATTGGAAAGGGAGGTTTGCACCCCCAAAAACCTCACGATACTTTGCCCCATTCATTGTTTCATGTACCCCAGTTTAACCCGATTGGTCTCTTTGCAGAGAAACAGCCTCAAAACATGAGTTTTGCCCCCCCCCCATGCTTCACAGTATATATGGGGGTTTTTTTTAAAATTGCAACTCGGGCAATCTCTCTCCCCAAAAAAAACGATTTTTTGTGTTTACCCCAAAACAGTTCTACTTTGGTTTCTTTTTGACCAATGACTTTCTCCCCAATACTCTTCTGGATCATCCAAAAAAAAAACTTCAGAGGGGCCCCGGACATTTAGAACTTAAGCGGGGGGAAACGTCTGGGCATTTTAAGTATCTGGGGTTCCCGGAAAGCAAAAATGTGTTACTGATGGTAGCCTTTGTTACGTTGTTTCCCAGGGTCTCTGCAGATTTTTACCATGCTTGTGATCACTTTGACCCCACAGATGAGATCTTGCGTGGAGCCTCAGATTATCAGTGTTCTTGTATGTCTTTTTATTTTCTAAATTTTTTGCTTCCCCCCAAAAGGAAATTTTTTCGCACCAAGCTGGCTTCCTATTGGGAGATTTTTTTCCTTTCTAGCCTGGGGCAAAGGGCTACATTTGTGTTTCTGGTGTCCTTTGACCCCACTTTGGTCTTCAAAACCCTAGGGGAGTTTTTTTGTGTGACGGGTTTGAGGTTGTGGACAGGTGTCTTTTTTAAACCCATAACAAGTTCAAAAAAAAGGTTCCCTTACTACCCGGTAATGAGTGGAGGACAAGGACCCCCTTAAAGAAAAGTTACAGGCCTGTGAGAGTCAGAAATCTTGGGGTTGTTTGTGGGGTGACCAAAATTTTATTTTCCACCATTAAATTTTGGAAATAAATTTTTTTTCCAAATCAATTTGATTTTCTGGATTTGTTTTCTCATTTTTTCTCTCATTTTTAAGGTCGACCTATGAATTTAAATTTCAGGGCCTTCCCCTCATCTTTTTTAAAATGGGGGAAACTTCACAATTTGGTTGGGGTTGACAAATAAATTTTTTTTTCCCCCTTGGGATGTTATTGGATCACAAAAAAACCCAAAGGGGTTTGGCATTGTTCCCCTCCCTTTAAATGGATAGCCATTTTGTGACGTTCATTTTTTAAAAAACTTTTCGCTCCAAACAAAAACTTCATTTCAATTTTATACATTTTGTTTTTTAATATAAACAAATTTTGAAAAAAGCTCACTGAGGGCAGATAATTGTTTAGCTATGTCTCTGCATGGCTGCTAATGGAATAAATATCACGAACATGGCATTGACTTTATACTTCTAATCCTCCTTGACCCAGATGATGTTTTCATGTACCCAAAAATTTAAATTTTCCCTTTTCCCTTTTTGTTTTTCATTTTGTCATGCCTTTAGCTTTCCCTTAAAATAAAGAGGGGAAACCCAAAGTATCTATTTTAAATAAAAAAGTAGGGAACTGTGGGGAGGGCACCCCTTAATTTATTTGGTTTTACACCACTTTATTTTTTAACCCTTTTGGGTCTTGGGGCTTTCCCGTAAATTGACTTAGCGTATGAATACAGCTATTTATAATAGAAACAAAATAATTGCTATGAGATCAGCAATGCATAAATTTACCACTGCTTAGGGTCCTTAAATTTAAATTTCATGGGAAAAGGGTCTTATATATAGTTTTTAAAATTATTAGGTCATGAAAGGCATTTCAATTTACTCATTTTTGAAGGGTGGACGGACTAAATAAAAGGCATTTAAAAGAAAGGAATTAAAAATTTAAAATAAAAGGGAAAATGTTCCCGAAAACCTAACATCGGGAGAAAGGGAATAAAGTTATAAAGAACAATTACTTACCAATCAGTCCCTAAAAATTAAAACTGGGTAAAATAAACATCCTTTTAAATAATTTTTGGGGACAGTGGGGACCTGTCAAGAAATGGGCTTAAAATTTTGGCAGGGAAAAAACCAGTCCGTACTTGAATTTTTTGTTTTTGGAATGTGTTTTTTGGGATTTACTAACCCACTTCATACCAAATAACCCCCCTAGACCGCTGTTCCCGGAAAATTTCCTTTTCCCCGTTTACCTAAGGGGCCCAACCCAGTTTTAAATCATATTCCTTAAGGGTTGCCCATTTTCCTTCCTTTCCAAAAACGTTGTATGAAAAAAAACAGACTTTTTGTTTGTGTTCTAAACAGTGGATATAGACCGAAAACCATTAATAGTAGAAATAGGAAAAAAGTAATAATAGCATTATTATGTAAACACTGGACCCACACAAAAATAAGGCCCTGCCAAAGTGGTTTCCCAAATTTGCAAAATCTGTTTATTTTTGGAAAAGGGAAATTTTTGGGTGAAACTTGACAAAAAAAAATTTTGGGGGAAAAAAAAAATTTTTAAAAACCCGGGAATTTTTATTGGGAAAAACTGAAAGTGTTTTTCTAACCTCTTAAAAACAAACCTAATGGGATTGAAAATTTCTTTTGGGGAAAAACCCCCCTTAGTTCATAAGTTAGTTTGAGCGATTATTATCGGCAAAGTAGAAATCGGGCACAGTTTTTATGGTTTATTTCCGAAATTTTTTTTAAGATAATTTCGATAAATTTTGGTTAAAAATCTGGGGCAATTTATCTATTAAGATCGGCCCCCATTTTCGGCGGGCCCCGTAAAAATTTGGCCGGCCAGCAAAAACAGATTACAGAATAAGCAGTTAGATTGTGTGTCTGACCCTCTGACTGGGGGTGTTAAAGGTTGGGGGATTGGCTTGGGAAAAATTTACATGACCTCATTTTACATAGAACACGTTTCCTGTTTCAAAACCCAGTGTCCCCCCAGTGGGCTCAGAGGGAAAAAAAGGGAAGGCGGCCTCTGCTTTGTTTTCCAAAAAAGCTCCCAAACAAAATTTTTATATTTCTTCACAGAAAAAACCTCTACAATTAAACTGGGATCCTTAAATTTATTTTGATTAGAGAAAATTTGGGAAAATTTTATAAAGTTTTTTTTAAAAATTTTTAAAGGAGGGATTTTTACCGCTGTAAAGTCAAAGGTGGGGGGGGGGGCGGGGGGGGGGGGGGGGGGGGGGGGGGGGGGGGGGGGCCCCCCGCGGGCGAACACCAAAACAAGCTTATAAAGAAAAACTGGAAAAATTCCCCAAGACTTAGTGTAAAACATTGCAATACTTTATTATTAAACCAGTTTTTTCTATTTTAAATATTTCCTGGATATTGGGGGAGCCTGAACTTATAGGTACACAACTTTTCTATTAAACTGGGCAGGTCTCTAGTTAGGGGGGGCAAAACCTTTCCCCTTTTATTATCAGGAAAACATTTTTAGATATGTGTTCATTTTCAATTTTTTTTCCCATTCCAAACCCTTTTTTGATTTTATCCACCTTGTTTTCTTTTAAATTTAGGGAATTTCCCGCAAGTCAGCACAGGTTTTATTTTGGTTCCAAAAATACCTTGTAATATCCAAAAATTTCAAAATAGGTGTTTTTTTTTAAATTTGACCCCACTACAGCTTTTTTCATTTTAGGCACCCTTTCACTTAAATGTTTAATACTGCAATTTTTTTATCACCCACCAAAAAAAAGAATTGATAAGGGAAAAAAAAACCTTTTATTTATTTCCAATAAAATTTCAGAAACGTTTTTTTTTCACTTTGGCGCACTACAGCTTTTTTTCATTGAGGGGACCTTGGGCCCCCTTAAATGTGAATACTTGGGAATTTTTGAGTCACAACAATTAATTTGATAGGTGCCAAAAAATACCTTTTTTTACCGAATACATTCAGATACGTGTTTTTTCATTTTGGGGCAGGGCCCGCGTTGTTGATAAAACCCTTTGCAGTTAAATTTGAATACGCAATTTTTTATCACCACAGTGAATTGAAGGGGCCAAAAATCCTTTTTTTATCCAATACATCAGATACGTGTTTTTTTGCACTTTTGCCCAGTCCAGATTTGTTTTTTAAGCCCCTTGCAGTTAAATTTGAACCGCAAAATTTTGTAGTTACCACTGGTGAATTGATAGGTGCCAAAAAATACCCTTTTATTACCCCCAATACAAAAAGATACGGTTTTTTTACTTTGGGGGCACTACAGCTTTGTTCATGAGGCACCTTGGGACTTAAATGTAATACTGCAATTTTTTAGTCACCACAGGGGGAATTAATAGTGCCAAAAAATACCTTTTATTACCGAATACATTTCAGATACTGTTTTTTCACTTTGGCGCAGGCCCGCCCTTTTTTGATAGATCTACTTTGCAGTTAAAAATTTTAATACAGCAATTTTGTAGTCCCCCACAGGGGAATTGGGTAGGGGGCCAAAAAAACCTTTTTTTTTATCCGAATACATTACAGATACTGTTTTTTGCACTTTTGCCCAGTCCAATTTTTTTGATAGAGGCACCTTCAGTTTTAAATTTTAATCCAGCAATTTGTATTTTCCACTGGGGGAATTTTAAGGTTCCAAAAATACCTTTTTTTTTTCCGAATACATTTCAGATACTGTTTTTTCACTTTGGGGCAGGCCAGCTTTGTTTATAGATCTACTTTGCAGTTAAATTTTTAATACAGCAATTTTGTAGTCAACCACAGGTGAATTGATAGGTCCAAAAATACCTTGTATTTTCCGAAAAAAACATTACAGAACGTGTTTTTTTTGACTTTTCCCAATCCAGATTTGGATAAGCTACCTTGCAGTTAAATTTTAATCCACAATTGTGTATTACCACTGGGAATTTATAGGTGCCAAAAAATACCTTTTTTTATCCGAATACTTTTTAGATACGGTTTTTTGACTTTGTCGCACTCAAGCTTTTTTCATTTACGCAGCTTGCACGTAAATCTGAAAACAGCAAATTTTTTAGGCACCACAGGGGAATTTAAAGTGCAAAAAAAAACATTTTATTATTTGAATTTCATTCAGATACTGTTTTTTGCTTTGGGCGCACTACAGCTTTGTTTTATTTGACGCAGCTTCACGTAAATCTGAAAAAACTTTTATATCCCACAGGTGAATTAAAAAAGGGGCAAAAAAAACCCCTTATTATAAAAAACTAACAGATAGGTTTTTTTGCACTTTTGCCCCGTCCAATTTTTAAGAGACACCTTTAGTTTAAATTTTTAATCCACAATTTTTTGTTTTGATTAGAGGGGTTTTTGGAAAACTGGATTTGCCGTCTTTTAATAAAGACTTTCCAAAACTATTTCCTACCCTTTTAAATTTTTATATTTCTTAACATGGCGAAATGCAGGGGGTAAGCGAGCAAAGAGGGGGGAAACCAGGGGGTAAGGGATGAAGAAGGGCTCCTTCCATGCTGGGGACAACACCAAGCTAGCGGATCGTCATTTCAGGACCGTCAGGCCTTCATCGCTG